>CAIGQZ010032997.1:9453295-9469456 GCA_903798205.1 Danio tinwini
AGTATATTTTTGTATGCTATTATGATTTTTTAATGTATTTTATTATGGTGTAATTTATTTAGAACTTTCACCATGGTTAGATCAAATGAACCGTTGCTAAATGCACACATTTCTAAATATTACTGACCTCCACATATTGTAGATATCGACTAAAGCTCAACCACAGTAGCTTTTCAAACATATTGTAGTATGCTTTTTTCGGATTTATTATGTATTTTAATGTATTTACTTTTTTTTTTAATATGATGCAGTTATTTTAGAATTTTCACCAGTGTTGGATCAAATTAACCATTGCTAAATGCACACATTTATAAATCTTTCTGACCTCAAAAATTGCATATATGGCTAAAAACAAAGTTCAACCACAGCAGCTTTCCAAAATATTAGACAGAGACAGCTGTGATCTCATCACACTTTCAATATGACAATTCTTACTCCCAGCATGTGTGAATCCATAGAGTTTTAATGAGATCCATGTGTTTTCTTCACCAGTTAAAAATAAATGAGAAATATTCAGCAGGTCTGTTGGTTTGAATGAGTGCCAAAGCCAGCGTCTGTCTCTAAGGTCAACTTTGCTTTATTCCTTCTTAATTTCCCTCTTGTCCTGCAGTCATGTTCAGTCTCTTCTGGCGTGCTTTTATTGTCTGTAAACGCACAGATGTCAGCTGGTATTGACATAATCAGGAAAAGTGGCGCTGATGCAGTGACATTTGCGGTAATAGCATCCTGCTAATGTTCACATTCACACCGGACCACATGGGACAAAGGACAAAACAGTACAAATATACACAGAGGCCATGAATTTGAGTGCACTGACACACATACACACACGCAAGAGCCACGCGCACGCACATGCACACACACACTACCCCAATATGGAAGTTTGAAGCAATGAGTTTATTATATTAGATGTGTGAACGAGTGAGAGAGAGAAAAATTCAGTGTAAATAGGGGCTTCTGTTATAACTTCAGTGTCAGTGAAAGACTGTCCAGCAAACTCACACGCAGTGAATTGTGCACAGTTTCTGCATTTTTAAGTAGTTAAAGTGCTTTAATTACTCACGTTTGCTTCCCTTGCCATATTAAGCTACCGCAATATAGTGCATATGTGATAAGTGACGTCATAAAATAATAACTGGTTAGGATCTATTACTGAACTATGTTAAGACTTTGCTAGAACTATGTTGCTTTGACACAATCCACATTGTAAAAAGCGCTATATAAATAAACATGAATTGAATTGAATACTGAACCAATAACCACCTGTGTGGGTAGCATCGCTGTGCATCGAAGAAACAATTACCCATATCGCACTGCTACATGTGTGAAAATGTGTTAACACAACAGTTTGACGGCATAATCGTGTATGTAAAAAGGAAAATCAAACACAGAGAGTCTCAAAAACCCTTTTGTATGAGGAACTACTTTCTTCGACCATTCATACATACCTGCAGCTGACGGTAAAACTAGCAGAAACCTGCATAAAAACACCACTTTAAAACTAGTATTTTAAGGCTTTTCATATTGTTTAAAATGATGACAAAACAGGTTACGTTGCTCACGTTTTAAGATTATAAGTCGGAACAGCATGAAATGTCATCAGTCCACAGAGATTTCCCAGTATTTCTCTGTTGTAATCGGAAGATCACAATAATTAACCACAAAAAAAGGCAAAGCAAACACTAGCAGATTACTATGCTTTAAAAACAGCACAACAACATACAAAAGAGATTGATTTAGAATGTCACTTTCCTGTTTTATAGTGATTTAATCAACTGTAGTTTGAAATACGAAAATAAAACGCTGAGTTTTTCTCTTCTAAGGATGCAGTCTCTGTCACCATTTTGTGGCGCAACCTTCTTTTTTCTGCTCAGTATGACAGGCTGATGGCCGGCGATGTGATGAATCTCAGAAAATATAAATATTTAAAATAGGCATATCCTTATAAATAAACTTTAGATGCAATCTAAACAACTACATTCTCGACTCAAAAAAACTTAAAAGGACATTATGTTGTCCAACAGCTGCAATATTTGTCAAACTGTAGTGAGTTTATTGATCTGCTGTCACTCTATGTGGGCGGAGTAATACACAAGGGTGAAGCTGAAAGCTATTAGCCAATCAGATTGGAGAATCAGACAGAACTGTTGTATATAAAAGCATACTATTATTATTATTATTATTATTATTATTATTATTATTATTATTAAATATATGTATCATTTCAAATGCAAAAGTTTAAAATATCTATGCATACCTATAGATAAATTCATGATTGTAAAATATGCATACTATTAACAAGTGTGCATTTGTTTTCAAGATTATTAATAGAATAAATAAATAAATAAAAATATAATAATAAAATATATTTTTAATTTATTTATAACTATAAATGATAAATTCCATATTATAATTACAATTACATATTGCATCATTCTCCCCTGTTAATAATTTCATTTTGAGTTTCAAGTCATCCTCATTTTATCTTTGACTTTTACACTCTCTATTTGAGTCCCGGCTGTTTACCGTCACTAATCTCTTATGGTGTACACTGTGAAACTCATTGTCTTTCATGTAATTACTTTCAGCTACAATAAGACTGTGTCCTGCCACCAGCTGTGCTGTATGTTTTGTGCTGCTAATGTTATGTAAATATATAAGTTAATCGTCATTGTCCTTAGCAGGAGCTTGTTTGTGTTTTCATTTTGTCACGCTGGGCTGAGAAATGCGGGAGATTAAAGACTGACATATTATAAATGTGGCTTATGTATACTGGAGCTAGTTATCCCATTTGTTATGCCAGTGGACATTTTATAGCTGTATGTCTTTAAAGTCTTGTCTTCTGAAAGCGAGTGATCATTTCCATCATTACTGCAGGAAAAAAAAAAAAAATAAAAAAAAAAAAAAAAATAAATATATATATATATATATATATATATAAATATATATATATATATATATATATATATATACACATACATACAGTTTATTCTACACACAGCATGTGACACCATTTGGGAATCTTGCATCAGGCTATGGCATGCTTTTTAGCTATAATCAGCAAACCAATTAGACTGTAGAGTTAGAAACATAAAACAATGTAGAACAATAATAATAATAATAATAATAATAATAATAATAAAACTAAAATATTTAAATATTTGCCTAAAACCTTCACTTGGTGTCCAAATGCTCTTCTGTAAATACACATAAAACTACTTTCAAAACCAATACAATTTCCATTAAAACCAGTACATTTGTCATAGATTCAGTCGGAACATTCCAAGGTAACATGCCTTATAACAACCGCTGAACTAATAACAGTAATAAATTTGAATTGCATTGAAAAGTGAATGTTTACATTGTCACTCCACTGTTAAATATGTTCACATCTTCTACAACTGATAAGCCCAAACATGTATGTTCTGGCACAAGGCTGATTTATACTTCTGCGTCAAGCGCATGCGTATGATCCGGCGCAGCCATTGTGCGGTCTCATACCCCTCGCTGACGCTAAGCGCACCTCTCAAAATAATATAACTACACATCACAACGACACATAGCGCAAGCTTTGTGATTGGTCGGCTTGTTATCGCTGATGAGTGTGGGCAGTAGAGGAAGCCGCGCAAACCCGTTGGAGCGAGTGTTTACAAGTGTGGAGTCCCATGAAGAAGCTACAGATGGAAATTGTTGTTTTGAGTTTACCTTATGATTAAAGTTGTTGCATGTTCACCAGTTTCCGTCTCTGAAGAAGCAAGATTTAGCTACTTGTACATTAAGGTAGTATTCAGAAAAAAACAAAACACCAGCGAAGAAACACGACACAGAGGAACATAACGACACAGAGGAACATAACAACCTAATGCCAGCTAGTGTTGCGCAAGGCATGCGCCGTGGGTCACACGATCACTTGACGCAGAAGTATAAACCAGCTTACAGCCTTTGCGTGGTCACATAGCCCTCGTCGTAGCTGCCATTGACGCTGACGCGTACCTCTCAAAAATGAGCAACGACGCATAGCTCAAGCTTTGTGATTGGTCTGCTTGGTGACCAGTATGAGCGGGACAGAGAGCCGCTCAAACCTATTGGAGTGAGTGTTTACAAGTGTTGAGTCCCGCAAAGTAGCTCTAGATGAAAACTGTTGTTTGTGTTTACTTCATGATTTAAGTTGCATGTTTGCCGGTTCATTCCTACGAATAAGCAAGTTTTAGCTACTTGTACATTAAGGTAACGTTCAGAATTTGTTTTTTTTTTTAAACACCAGCGAAGAAACACAACACAGAAGAACATAAAAACTTACTGCCAGCTAGAATTTTGGAAGTGTTATTGCAGAGTAACACAAACAGCACGCAGAAGTTCGGTATAAATGCATGACTATATGCAAGGCAGGCGTCGTAGTTGCCTGAAGTATAAGTAGCTTTTACTTATCACATGGCTGTCTGGCAGTGTTGGGCAAGCTACTTAAAAATGTAGTAAGCTATTCTACTTAAAATATAGCTTAACTACACTAAAAGCTACTCTCTGGTAAATGTAGCAAGCTAAGCGTAAAGCTACTTGGCAAAAGTACCTTAGCTACATCTAAACTATTTTTGTAAATTACATTTTTAAATCAAAGCAACTTAAATCCAATTCAATATGGATTTATTTCATATATAACATAAGAATCATGCTTCATAAGTTCAATTATTTACTGCAAATAATATGCTATACTAAACAGAAACTAATAATAGTATAAAACAGCAAAACCAAAAAATCCAATAAAAACAAGTGTTACACATTTAAAATACTATAGTAATTTATAGTAAAGGGAAATATTTAGGAATAAACATTATATTGTATATATTCTCAACTCTTCGTTAATAAATCACACTACATTATGTAGTATCATTAGTAAAAGTATGACAACAAATTAAATTGAGTATGTTACTTACAATATTGTTGTGTAGTTAAAAAAAGCATTATAGTATTTACTATAAATTACTAAAGTATTTTTTGTAGCCCTATATGGATGCACTTGGGCACATTTGCAGGACAAACTATAAGTTCATTTAAAACCAACTCAACTAACAAACAACAGTTAAAATCAAATCAGCTTTAACAAAAGTGCAGCAGCAGAATTAACATTATTGCATCTTAACATGTACTTCTCGAGTTATGGTCACTAGGAATCCTGCTTCAGAAATAACCCCTTTCCCTCAGTCATCTTTTCATCAAGCAAGTTTCTTGTGTTAGCCTAATGGTTGGCGACATCACTGACCACAGCGAGAGGTGGCAGTAACGCACCAAAAAATATGTTGTCGACCACTGTAAAACAGGAAGATTAGGAATGTAGCGACGCTACTGCCACGCTACTGAGAAATGTTGGTAAGCTAGTAGCATCACTACTTGTAGCGATGCTACTGCCCAACACTGCTGTCTGGAATATTTGCTTCTTATTCCACTTTATATTAGACTGCAGATCAGTCTTATGCAAATGATGAATTAAACCATAAGCTATAATAATTGAAATTTTATTTTTTAAACACAAAGCTGGCAAAAATTAAAAAACAGCTGCATTGAGCATACACTAACCTACATATTATTCAGTCACAAGATGGTGCCACCAGTCAAAAACAGCAGTGTGACAAACAAACATAAATGCGAACGTATTCAATTACGGTCAAGATGATTCAAAGTACCCGGATGAGCCTGTGTTATTAGTTTCATCAGTTTCTATCTGGGAATAACATATCTTGGAATGCTTTGACTTAACAGAATTAAGTATTACAGACAGCCATACTGTATATTGAATCAAGATGGTGCATGTGTTAAAACAAATGCTACATTAGTGATACAAAACACTTAGTATTTTAAATCACGAGATATGTACTACAGCATGTTATGTGTGTGGCAAATTGTAATAATATGTTGTTTGATTGCTAGAAAAATGCTAACTCTCTGAAAGATACAGCTAAATTGCTAGAAACATGCTGCCTATGAGATGATGTATGTTAGCATTGTTAAATTATGTACGCTATTTACTGCAAGTTGTGCTGGCATGCTAGAAACAGACTGTCATAAAACTTGGTAGTTGAGTGCTAAATCTGCTTCTATGCTAGCTATATGATAAACATATGCTAACAGTGTTAATATATGTTGAAACATGCTAGCTGTAGGCAACAACATATTTAGCAGTGTGCTAAATCATCTTATCAGTGTGATGCTAGATCTTAGCAGAAATAAGCTACCTATATCAATACAAGTGTAGCTACTGTAAATAATAGTAGAGACATTTATTACTTCATGAAAATGTTAGTAATTCTTACTACGAACATGCTACCTCCCTACTGGAAAATCCAGCTACCAGCTTAAGCTGGTTATTAGCTGGTTCAAGCTTTGAAGCTGGTTTTAGCTGGTGGACCAGCTTGAGCTGGTATTAGCTGGATTTTCCAGTAGGGCTAGCCTAGATAACAAAATGCTAGTGGTTTTGCTAGCTAAAATCGAATTGTCAATTACTTTGGAACTTTAGATATTGTTTACATTGTTAACTTCTCACAAGACAGAACAAAGTTGTTTAATATGTACATTAGCTAGAATTTTATTAAGCCTAGGCTATGTGTTCCAATCTTGTACACTTAACCAAGACATTCATGTTGTGGACAGTCTTTGTTTCTAATAAGGAAGCAGGTCTAATCTGAATAAAACATTGAATCTGCCAGGCTTTGCCATGTAAATGCATGCTAATTTATGTGCAAGTGATGTGCAGATGTTGAGCTGATCAGTTGTAGAGGGGCATGGGGATGTGATTTCTCTTCCATGTTCATTTGTCATCATCAGTGTTTTTCACAGGGCGGTCAGGGAATGATCGGAACCCCCTCCGATATAAATATAGCTTACATGCTGAGCTCAGATCTTTCCATTGAAATACACTAGATGACCCTGCTGAAAAATCCAGCTTAAACCAGCCTAAGATGGTTAGCTGGTTTTAGCTGGTCAACCAGCCTGGTTTTAGATGGGTTTTGTCCATTTCCAGGCTGATTTTCCAGCCATTTCCAGCCTGGTCTTTGCTGGTCAAGCTAAAGCCAGCTTAACCAGCCAAAACCAGCTATGTCCAGCTTAAACCAGGCTTGTCAAGCTGGTTTTTAGCTGGTTTAAGCTGGTCATTTTCCAGCCTGACCAGCTAAGACCAGTCTGGAAATGGCTGGAAACCAGCCTGGAATTGGCCAAAAGCCCTCTAAAACCAGGCTGGTCGACCAGCTAAAACCAGACAACCAGCTTAGGCTAGTTTAAGCTGGATTTTTCAGCAGGGGAATAAGTGTTTGGTATTCAGTAAAAGTTGTAACTCAAAAAAACAAAGAAATACTGTATACAAAGTAAAATATAGAAAGGCCATGATGATTTAGCACACACAATGATGTGCTAAGATTAGCATGGCTAATGTTTTGCTGACAGTTACATTATGTGATTCATGTATTATATTTAGAGCTGCAAAAATAATGTCTACATAAAAACAAAATACATTTACATAAGAAAAATATATATTTCTAATTAAGACTTTTACATGATTACATGACCATGGTTTCTGATTGATCATGTAACACTGAAAGGAATAATGTCTCCTGAAATCTGGACTATTTATTTATTGATATTTTGTGTCATCACATAACTCATTATAAAAAATATGTATTTATCAAACACATTCTTACATAGTGCTCATGTGATCAAGCAATCCAAGGACTTTTGTGGGAATGTGCAGTATTGTCCAAACATAAACGGGTGTATGTCTCCCTCATGTGCCAGTAATAGGAAATACAACCACTTTCCATCAGCCATTTCTGGTGTAGAGCAAGGTTGTCAGCTTGGTCCTGGAGTGCTATGTCTTGAAATGTTCAGTTTCATCTCCAAATAATCTGATAAATAAGGTCTTACTGTCATATCCTGTATCTGAGATCACAACCTATCTATTCCCTGCATTCACTAATATAAAGGAGTGAATGAAAACGAGTGAGTGATTTTGAGCAATGAGTGCACATTTTCTTTGATAAATCCTTGATAAATTATTTTGATAAATCCTTCAGAGAGATTATATTTTTAACTTCTTGGTCAGATCCTGTAGTAGTTATATAACACTTAATGTCTCCATGAACAGGAGGTCGCTGAGACTTTTATTTCACTAAAATTTGAACTGAAATATAATTTTCAGTGGGGAGTGGGGTTTTTTGCACACCACTCAAAACAATCTAATCGCAGGAGGGTCTTGGTTAATAATATTTACGCTAAAGCCATCAAACTGATATTAACAGCAAAATACAGCCAATTAAAAATGCAAAAGCAAATGGTCAGAATTTGGCTGAAGATTATCACAATAAACTTTTTTTTTTCTTCAGTGTATTAGCATGGATTAATGGGCTATATGCACACGGACTGTTAATTTTCAGCCAGGCAGCCCTAGGGCTTCCAGTGGCTTTCCATTAGAAAAGTGTCATGTTTAAGATCAGATTATTTTAAAAATCAGCGATCTTCACTGCCTGTTAGATATACGATATAAAGTGGATCTCAGATCAGAAGCACTGCATTAAATTCCATCTCCCCCTGCCATGTCTTTAAAATCAGACAGCTTATTTTACCTCATTATTTTTAATGGAATTTTTGGGCTAGCCTATTGCTACTGACAGCGCTAGTGGTTAGCGGTCTTTCAGCTCGTTTTACACTTGAACAGTTAAATGAATGCTTAAGTCTATTTTACTGAATATATTGTAATTACATTACAACATCGATGCTGTAAAAACAACCTTGCGAAATCCCCTAAGGAATAACAATGTGCATTAGCAAATTAAACATTTATATTTTGATTTAACACAGACTTTAATGTCTTTGAATTCGGAATTTTGAAAATTTTGTATGGATTTTTTTATTATTAGCATCTGATAAATTTGATTGATGCATAATAATTAATCTGTTGCAAAGAAAATGCAGAAAACTTGCTATAAAGTCTTAGCAAGTTGTTTAAAAGTAATGATTTATGTCTTGTATATAAATGTTCATTGAACAATTATTTATTTAGAAATGTACACTGCTGTAATTCCGCAGTAAGTGCCATCTTGTGGTCATAAACAGAAATTAATTTGTTCTGATAACTCTCACAGTGCATTATAGGTATTCTTTGCTGAGTACATACGGAACACTCGTTATTGAGTTGCATTATCAGACTGATTGAGTCTACTGTATAAAGTCAACTTTGGTTTTAGACGCAACTACAAATGGCTGCTCTTTTAAATAGTGCACTATTTAATGGAGTTAACTTGTTAACAAAGGTTTGGGGGCAAAACCACACCTCACTTTGTGTCCTTAATCAATTACCTACTCCCTAAAACTTATTTAAGGCAGACCAGCCCTCTAGCACTGTTCTTCTCGTTCTTTCCAACCCAGCCTCCCTCCGTCTATTTCCTTGCAGTCTCACAACATTCTGTCACTCGATGACACTCGGATATCCTGTCAGAAAAGTCTAGTGGCTGGGAATGAGCTTTTCAAAATGCTCTGATTCAAACCCTTGGAGACTAATGGAGTAAATTGGATTGGCCTTTCTATGTGGCAAAACTAACATCATTTGCCTGCTCCAGTATGCACCAGCATAAATAGGATGTATTTTTTACACTACTCTGGGGCTGTTACATCTGAATTCGTTCTCCAGCTTTCCTGCAGAAACAAACAAAGTCTGAGCTTTTTGAGGAATGTTAAATTCACCAGGGGTCTCATTGCACTTATGTGAAGTCTTATACTAGCATCTTTCATCATTATGGCCAACTACCCGTTCGTCCCAAAACATTCTGTCACTCGATGACACTCGAATACCCTGTCAGAAAAGTCTAGTGGCTGGGAATGAGCTTTTTACAGTGTCTGCTATAATGTTGTTATTTTGGTGTGTTTACATAGATGAATATGGCCACGGTGTAAATGCGCAGTATAGTTACGATCGTATTGCTAGATCGATATGATGAAATAAGATATGCCTTCAGTGATTTCCTGAAGATAAATACCCAAAAGTAAAGCAACTGGAATAACTACAGCAGTCGTGATCGTCTGATTTCATATGAAGCAAGAGATCGCGATGACATATGATGTGTAAAAGTTGCTGTTGTGGTGTCTCATTTCTAAGGGGTAAATTTTGAAGCCCTTCCTCTTCACACTTGGCCAAGGGGAAGGGTAGGGTACAAAAATAGAATTGGGATTAGGCCAAAGTCTTGCTTAAAGTATGGCGTTGTCCATGCCGGTGAATTTAAGGGTACTGTGAGGAGGGCGAAAAGGTAATTGGACCTATACTGTAAAGGACAACGTACATGCAAGTAGTTTGAACACCACTGCTATTTAATGCTTTATTTATTTGTAGGTTTGCTTGTTTAGACCAATCCAGAAATTTTCATCTCCCTGATTTCTTTTACAGAAAAAAATGAATAAATAAATTAAACAATTAGAAATTTTCAGTAACTTTTAGACATTTACAGAAAATATAATAAATTCCAGTGTATTGTATGATTGTTTTACTGTTCATTACCAGAACCTACATAAAATGGGGTAATGTATTTAATATGTAATGTAATGCAATGGGGGTGACATGATGGCTCAGTGGTTAGCACTGTCACCTCACAGCAAGAAGGTTGCTGGTTTGAGTTCCATTTGGACCAGTTGGCATTTCTGTGTGCCGTTTACATGTTCTCCCTGTGTTCGCGTGGGTTTCCCCCGGGTGCTCAGATTTCCCCCACAGTCCAAAGACATGCGCTATAGGTGAATTGAATAAACTAAATTGGCCATAGTGTATAGTATATGAATGAGTATGTATGTATGTTTCTCAGTACTGGGTTGCAGCTGAAAGGGCATCCGCTGTGTAAAACATATGCTGGATAAGTTGGCAGTTCATTCCAATGTGGTGACCCCTAATGAATAAAGTGACTAAGCCAATGGATGTTAAACACAAACCTAGTACAAACATGCCACTCATGTCTGAATTTGGCCTACAAAGTAAGTCATCCCTAATGCTTGGCCAATGGGCCAAGAGGACAGAAATAATATATGGAATGGTAAAGTTGGATGTTGCTGAAAGTCAGAGTCAGTCTTCATATTTTGGCCAGTTTGAACTAACAAAATTAGCAGAAAAATCACAGGCCCATATTTTGAATGTTCACATAAATGGCCCAGTTGGATGAGTTAAAACGTGCTTCATATATAGAGCCAATTTCAGAACGCATGCTGTTTGAGGCAAGGAGTCGTGTTCAGAATGACTTGAAAGTCTGCTATTGTGTGATCTTGTTGCATGATGCCAAGTTTTTTTTTTCTCCAGTGTATTCATTTACAAAGCAAATAGCAAGTAAAAGATGCCAAGTATTTTAAAGCCTGCTCAGAATCATGTATTGTATTCCACCCCTTAAGAGGCCATATTGATGCTTTGTAAAATGTCCATGTATAAAATCAGCAACAAAGCTCATTACTGTTGTGTTTTATTCTGCTTGATACACTGATAAATTAGCTTAAATGGTCAACTTGTTATTTTCATCAGATCATTTAATCCCCCCAAAAAAATGCCCTGATGCAAACCCTTGGAGACAAACGGAGTACGTTTTGATAGTAATTGCTGTGATATTGGATTGGCCTTTCTATGTGGCAAAACTAACATCATTTGCCTGCTCCAGCATGCACCAGCATAAATAGAATGTATTTTTTACACTACTCTGTAGCTGTTACATCTAAATTTGTTCTCCAGCTTTCCTGCAGAAACAAACAAAGTCTGAGCTTTTTGAGGAATGTTATATTCACCGGGGGTCTCATTGCACTTATGTGAAGTCTTATACTAGCATCTTTCATCATTATGGCCAACTACCCGTTCGTTGCTGCCTCTTACTTGTTGGTCTGACTGTTGCAATCACTTTGATCATATTTGCTTGCTAGAACACTTGTGTCTGTAAAAGAAAAACATTTTTTCCCCAAGGGCAACAACTTGAGAGATATGTTAACACGATTGCATGATAAATCACACTGAAATATGATGGCTGAAATGGAATGTTGACATAAAAGTTTGATCTTTGAATGTCAGTCTTCATGTTAGTATAAAAACCTAGATTATATTTAAAATAATTCTCAGTTATGGGTCTACAAACATACCAAAATCATATTTTGGCAAAAAGTGAACTGGTGAACTGACCATTGCTAACTATTCCTAATTTGCTAATTATGCTAATTTAGAATTCTCTAAAGCATGTTGACTAAAAGCAAAATTTTACCCAAAACTGAATATTTTGGCATTATTTACTTCAATGTTGAACACAATATGAGATATCTTGAAGAAAGATGGAAACCTGTATCCGTTGACTTCAATAGTATTTGTTTTTGTTTACTGATTTTCATTTTTCTTTAAAATAGCTTATTTTGTGTTCAGCAGAATGAAAAAAAAAAAGTCATAAATGTTTGGGTAGTTAAGTTCGTTTTGTGGGAAGAAGAAGACAGGATCGGCGATATCAGGTAAGCACAAAAATTTGTGAAGTTTATTTATAAACTAATTTCGAGAGAATCACGTGATTATGATTGAACACGGCTAGTTCTGCATTAACTTTGTATGATTCACCAATCAGACGATTCCTAACACACTATAAAGAGCCAGGGTTTTTCACTACAGTCATCTTCGATTTGAAGAATCCCCCCTTCCACCCCTACTCCTCCACCTTTCCCTTCAAAGGTGGCACGGTGGCCCAGTGACTAACACTGTTTCCTTACAGCAAGAACATCACCGGAGGTCTAGTCCTTTAACAGGCTGGCTGTCGTATCTGTGCGAAGTTAGGATGTTCTTCCGGTGCTCGCGTGGGTTTCCCCTGGGTTCTCCGGTTTCCTCCCACATTCCAAAAACATGCACTACAAGTTAATTGAACAATCTAAATTTAGCACTAGTCAAACTTTTATCCATCAGCATATCTCTCCGTAGCAATTATTTTCTGTCATCAACTCTTACAAAAGCGGGGAGTTCTCGAGATCTACCTGAGCTCAAAGCTCCCCTCTCGCCCTGCAAACGGGAGGGAGCCCAGGGCTCAAGGACCTTTTAAGTTTAGGCCTCTCTCCCGGGACAGCATGCCAAACTTGCTTATAATCAATCATCAGCTAAGTGTGAACTCTTGAAAGCAGCACTGTGCATGTTTCGGACCTTAAAACAATGTCTCTAGAATTATATCAGTGGAAGAAAAATGTTTAACCAAATTAATTCTGCTGCTGATTTTGGGTACCAGATATGCTATCTGTTGCCTGAAATCATTCACGCATATTTAGGTGAGTGACCATGTACACACAGATCTGCATCTCCTGCCAACAGAACCATTAACATACTCTCTATAGAAACGCCTATGAGTGAAACAGTGTGATCTGGTTAAAGGCACATGGGACATGTTGTTTTTGTAGCCGATTGTAACAGAAGTTATCCAAATGCAAATTGTGAGAAGAAACATCTAATATAAACCAGACAGCAACATGAATGCCATGGCTAACTTACCAAAGAAACATAGGCTTATAAAGGTTAATCAGAGCAAGTGAAGACGATTTGACAAACTGATCATACATATGCAAAGCACAGATTTGTAACAAATAGGCTTATGCTTAATGGTGCGATCATATCTGATCATATTTGTGGAACATAATGTAGTAACAGAGGGTATTTTACCTGCTTGGTGGACATGGTTTCCAAACAAAGTCTCAGCATACACTGGTTCTGTCAGGTCAACAAAAGCATGTGTGTTATCTGCCCAAGGGAAAGCGCAACAACATTTTTAAAACACTGGTAATAGACAGTTGCACATATCAACCACAAGGGGGAGGCACAGGAGAAACTTGCATGGTGTTGCTTTAAAAAAAAAAGCACATTATCTTTGTCACTTTATCTGTCCTAGCTGAGCAACAAACAGTGCCCTCTACAGGTGAACACATGCCAAGGAAAGGTAATTAGTTATGGCATTGGATACAACTACAGAGGTAAAAAGTTCAAATACAAATACCTCAAAAAATAATTATACCTGCCCATATAAAATATTAATAGCAACCCTATTTTATTTTATGTTTTTATTTTTTTTGAATAATGCAAATATGATTATGCTGTACTTTATTATTAAAATACAGTATTTTGTTACAGTTTTTCTCCATTGGTTTGGCCCATTTCTTGAAACTGGAATTACATTCTCAAAACAACATGGACAAACCTCTAAACCATTTGGCAGTTGTTCACAACAGAATTGATTTTTCTCATTCATGTCATCAAATTGCAAATACATCTAGCCTACATTTAGCACAATTTCCAAGTGAATAGATCTAGTTGATCTGATTGTTGTTTCTCAGTTCAATGTTTGTTCGCTCCAAAATGTGTTAGCGTCATTTCATTTCAAGTCATCACATGAACAATAGTCTGTTGAATTGTCAAAATTAGTCAAGAACATATTACCATGGATGTCATATATATGACTCTGTGTAACATTTTACACATTTATTACAGCAACTGACAGTCAGGTAACACTAGAACTTGACTAACAAAGGAGGAATTTCACACATCTCAGATGACCAATCAAGCATTGTAGGCTGTATTTAATTTTCATTGTTTTTGTTTGTGTGTTTATATTACAGTATATTATGCTGTAATTTTTTTATTCTGATGTATGTTAAATACTTTATGCGTGTAATTGATAATAGTTCATTGGCAGTATGAGTGCAATGTACAGTATCATGTAAAACCTTGGAGGCTACTCTTAACCTAAAATCCCAACACAATATCACGGCAATTCGTAACTTTTTGGTTTAGTGGCTAATTCGAATGAATTTGTACGATCTCATTCATACAATTTAGTATGATTTGCTTACCCCTCAATGATGGATGGGTTTAGGGGTGGGGTAGGATGCCACGCCTCCTTTTTAAAATTGTACATTTCCGTACGCCTGAACACGTACGAATTAGCCACCGAATTGACAAAACAGAAAATAGTTACATTTCCTCGTGACATTAGACTGAAAATCCTTATTTATTATAATTTTTTTAAATCTTATCAATTTATTTTATTAAGTTTTTTACACAATTGCATTCTGTCAAAAGACAAAAAACAGTTCAGTAACCATTTTCAAAAACTGGGCTAAGACTGAAAGGTGGACATGAGGGATATTTCAATGGTCCTCTGTCATAGTGACAAAACATCTAAACATTTTGACTTGCAGTGCTTACGCAATGCCAAAGGGACAAAGGATTTTGGGGGCACTGACTGTTTAAATGAGAAGGGAATTTAGTTTTGACACATGAGCAAACAGTTTTGGGAAAGATATGAACTTTTGCGAGTGAGCTATAGTGTTGTGCTGAACTGTAAGACTGTTTTGCAAAACAATCTTAGAGTATTGAGAATGTAATTCCTATTTCAAGAACTGAGCCAAACCAATGGAGAAACCAACT
Organism: Danio tinwini; assembly: GCA_903798205.1. Classification (NCBI taxonomy): domain Eukaryota; kingdom Metazoa; phylum Chordata; class Actinopteri; order Cypriniformes; family Danionidae; genus Danio; species Danio tinwini. The sequence goes on from CAIGQZ010032997.1 coordinate 9,468,729, forward strand.
TATATTCCCTATTTTACACAAGCAGCACGTGAGCAGCGCGTGTTTTTTCGAAGTCCATTTTAACAGATTAGAGCTTTCATACTGCATGCAGAAGCAGCGCGTCAGTGTGAGGCGTAAGCGTCGCTGAAGCAGAAATGCTGCAATAGTTTCAGCGCTGGGTATATTTTTGCCGCTCTGCTCATGCTCAGTTAAAGTGACAGTGCATTGATAATGACCAAAACACATGAATGACAGTAAAAAGTATACAATTTTACCCAAGAAATCCATCGATAATATCAATTGATTTTTATACATTCAATCAAATGAACTTAAACAATTAAAAAATGCAGCAAATTTTTATTTAGGCCCGAACTACAAAACCAAATGTAAAACAACTTTAGTATTAGGTTTCCTAACTAGGTTGCACACTAGTTTGATCATGTATAAATATCATTATAACTATATTGTATAAACATTATTATAACTATAGGCCTACAGCATCCTGAAAATCAAAAACAAAATGACATGATATCAGAGGCGATTGTCTTCTGAGTGCAGCAGACATAAATGACACTCCTCATAGAGCTTGAGAAGCATGCAGTCCTGTAGGAGCTATATAATTAGTAAAATAAGGACTTGCAGGTTAAGGAAACAGCATAGGAGGAAGTTGCCACGGGCCTTGGTGCAGATGAAAAGAAAAAAAAGAAAAAAAGTGTATTTATAGATAGATAGATATATCTATATATATA
>CAIGQZ010032997.1:9484456-9496257 GCA_903798205.1 Danio tinwini
CTTTGGGTGAGCTAATAGTTTAAGTTAGGGGTGTCAAACTCCAACCGAGTTCACCTAGCTTAAACTTTGCACCGCAGCGAAATGCGAAACTCGACGCATGACCCTGCGTTTCCGGTCTGACGCATTTGCGTGCGTGTGAATGGAAGTCTATGGGGAGAAAAAAAGTCCAGTGTGACCGCAGCTTAACCTGTAGGTCTCAAGCAAGCATTAACGACTCAATTAGTTGGATAAGGTGTGTTTAATTAGGGTTGGAACTTAAATGTGCAGATCTGCAGCCCTCCAGGAACTCAGTTTGACACATGTGGTTTAAATAATGTTTATATTAGAACATACAGTAGAATGGCTACATGACTGTATGTACATTTAAAGTAAATTCAGGTCATCACAATGGTTATCACTATTCTTTCCACAATATACAGTAGGTTATCACCTACTGCTTAAACACAAAGATAAATTACTTCCCAAACAATAGATCAAGTGGGGAGAAAGACAGAGAGGGAGACTGACCACCTGTCATCCAATATCAGACCTTTAAAAGCATGAACCCTACTGACATGGAGCCAGTGAGGGGAAAATGACTCATGTACGACCTCTTTGCTGCTCTCTGACCCAAATACCTCAGAGAACAGATAACAGAGGACCAACGTACTTAGGATGATTATCATGCCCTGCAACACTACTAATGCTCCTGAAATAAAATTAGACAGGGTTGGAAATATTTAAGGTTGTCATGTGCAGATTCTGTTGTGATCATGGAGGAGTGGAGAGCTTCAGACTGATTCCTGCAAGACCACAGTGACAGATGAGTCTTCGCATTAATCCAGTGGGCCAGCCTGAATACCTGCCAGTGACCTACTCACACGTACAGCTTCTCCACGATGGACGTCCAGTGTTCTCCAGCCTCCAGTGTCTAGACCGCAGCTCTACACAAAAAGTTTGGCCAGTGGACAAATGGTCATGCCCAACTGAGCCTGGTTTCTCTCTAGGTTTTTTTCCTTCACTTTCGTCAATTGGTGACCATGTGTTCCTCGCCACTGGCTTGTTTGGTTTGGAACTTGTGGAGCTGCACATCGATGGATTTGCCCTTCACTGTTTGGACTTTCAGCAGTGAAATATAAACCACACTGAACTAAACTAAACTGAACTTCAACTATGAAAAAATGGACTGACACAGTTTCAATTTACAAGAATTTGTGCTTTGACACAATCTACACCAGGGCTATTCAGTTGGCGGCCTGCAGGCCGAACCTGGCCTCCCAGGCAATTTGTTCCGGCCCCCCAAATAGTGTGACCAAGACATCAAAAATAAATTTAGTTCAGTCGAAAAACGACTGCTATAATTATGAAGTGAAGTGCGTCTGTTCAATGCAGCACAAGCTGCAGTTAAAGGCTGTGCAGAGTGCGAGTCACCTAATATTAAGTGAGTGGCGCGAGCAGCCGAAAACATTGGGATATGTTTGTAGAAAAGGCCCTTTGTACAATGCACTGATTTTGTTAATAGGGATACAATGATTAGCCGATTTCACTATTAACCCCGCTTTTATTCATTAAAGGCTTTTCAACGCCGCATTTCTGTTGCATGGAAAAAAGTTGCTGCAACTAGTTATGCCAATACGCACGCACATTTGATTAACTATAGCAGCAAGCCGTTGACATTGTGTCTTTTCCGAGCGCGATTACATTATTTCCAATTGAGACGTATGCATATTGGAAGCGGTGCGCACACGGCTCACAAGCGGACCGACACACTCGCACCCTGCAGGCGCACACAGAAGAAATTATCTCAGGCTAGTGCTGAGAGTTGTGCGTGGCTTTCAGTGCAATGTAAACAAAAGATACATTAGATGAATTATTAAAAATTATTAAAATGATTATGCATGAATGCAGATAATAGCAGCATTTCATTTAAATTCTTAGCTAATATATAGGTTAACTTAACATTAGACAAATACTATTTTTATTTATTCTTATTTTTATGTACTTATTTATTGTTCTGTGATTTATTTTTATTGTAAAATGGTCACTCATGTTTAAATAAAAAACCTTTTCATTTATTTTTAAGTCCAAAGAGAGAAATGTACGATTGTTTGTTTTTTTATTAATATTTTGTGCTGTATTTGGTTACTGAGCAGCAATAAACAACACTTTAATATATTAGCAGTTTTCTTGTGCATTTCTAAACTAGTTTGTTTAAATTTAATAAAAGCATAATAATCGTGAAAACTGTAAAACCATGATTATTCTTCAGACTATAATTGTACAAACAAAATCTATAATCAGTGCATTCCTAATTGTTACGCAGTTTAAAACATAACATATTAATGTGTTTGAATGTAGAAGTCTACTTAAGCAATACACTGATTTTGTGCCTCAAAATACATTTGGATATGCTTGTAAAAAAACTACATTGTACAATGCAGTGATGTTATGTAGTTTTAAAATACTACATATTAACATTTTAATGTAGAAAAAGTCAATGTGGGTGTCTTAAGGAGCAAAAATACACCATATGGGCTCTTATAATTCTGTTGTGTCGTCACATATTGCAAGTCATATCTCTCCTGCACCCCATTTGGAATGGTTTTCATGAACTGGCCCCCATGACAAACTAATTTAATAGCCCTCATCTACACTGTCAAAGCGCTATATAAATAAACATGAATTTAATTGAATCAAATCAGGGAGTCTTGTTATGAACCTTTACATGAATTATCGAGTATTAATCAAAATGAATAATAGCATGCCATTCACACGAACTGGAATACAGTGCATAATTGATGTGAACAACTTACAGTATATGGGGACTTTCCAGCTAACAAGAATGTTTTCTAAATATGTAGATAAACATTAACTAATAACTTTTATAGATTGTTGTGTACAGTATATGATGCCTTGATTCGTATTGTACCTCAGTAGAAGTGGAAGTGTTTTTCAGTCAGAAATTATTAGATACATTTTTGATGTAAGTATACAGTGAACTCTCAGAAATTAAAGGTACAAAATCTATCACTGGGTATATTTTCAAAATGTACACTTTTGTACCATTAAAAGTTCCACAAAGTACACGTCAGCATCTTTTAGGTGCTTAATTTGTTAATTTCAAGCTCCCAGAACAGATCGGGGTAACGGATCCGGCATGTTACCAGAGTAGGGACAGGTGTTGCGGAACGAAAGTGAAGAGTGAGGGAGGGCATCGGTAAAATTAGGTGCTTGAGCCTGTTAAAATTAAGCCCTGCTAAGTTATTCCTTTAAGGTATCAATTTGGACCTCAGTTACAGTCTTTGTACCTTTATTTCTGTAAGTGAACCATTGAATAGTACAAAGAGATTGATTTGATCAAAGCATTTACCTTTTTCCGGGCCCTCCAAGTGAATCCACCATGAGAGTACGTCTTTTTCTCCCATTTGAGTGACACCATGCCCTTCTGCTGAAGAACAGTTCTGCAAACTTCCCTCATTAGCTGGGAAACTTGAGATAGACGACCCAAAGACACGCTATCCAGAAAACTCACTATGTGTTGTAAGATTTCAAAAGGAAGTCTGCTCAAGGAATCCAAATTCTTGGCACGTTTGCGTTCACTGTTAACTGTTTTTACTCCTTTGTAAAGAGATGCTGTCACCTCTGGTTGTAAGATGAAAGTGCTAAGATCTGCATCATAGCTTACAGTGGCCTGATATTTAGATGGGCGAAATTGCTTCTGGCTAAAGGTGCAACCAAGGTAAGCCAGTGGGCACCGCTGTAAAAACCAGCCAGTAAGACATGACTGGATGTCTCCATGCACGTTCCTAAAGTGCCAGGGGTATTCATCCCGCCTGAAGGCATGACGGCACAGGTAAGTAAAGGCCGAGCATGATTTGTTGTGCCTCCTAGTCACACATTCTGTCTGAATTTGCACATGTAGGCTTTGAGGCTTATTTGCAACAACGTTGGCCAAAGTTGCATTACTTTTGAATGGAGCAGAATGGAAGTCAAAGGTTTGGGTGCCAACGTCAACATACAGCCCATCGATTCCAACACTCTCACATATCTGATGACCTTTTAATTCTCTTTCAAGAGAGCACAGCAGTGTGGACTCCACCACTTTTGCCTTTGGAAGCTCTTCAGTTGCAATGCCTAAATCAGATGTGTCCACAGATCGGTGTGTCTTTTTAATCATTTGTGATGGATCCTTCAGATGGCTACGTTTGGCTCTGTAGCTGGTTGGCACGTTGAAGGAGTGTATGGTTTGAACTTCAATGGGCTCTAAATTCCCATAAACAAAATCCTTTTCTTTAGGTGTGCAAGCTGCCAGCTGGCCGAAGTTGATAAGCATGCATCCATTGTGAACCAGATACATATTATACTCTGCCACGTTGACCTCTTTACGAAGCCTGTCAAGAACACCATCTTGCCAAGGAGCTAAACCTGTCCTATCAATGTCTAGATTGTCAGAATTCTGAGGAGAATTATTGTCTTTAATCTGGCAACTTTTATCGTCTAAATTCTTCACTGTCTGCTTGCACCCTTCTTTCTCCTTCGCAAACATTTTCTCCCAAATCCTGTAGTTCTCCAAGCAGGCTACATCTTTACTCTCAGCCAAAGCAAGACGTTCCTCTTGGGTTAGTTCTTGGATCTCTTCTCCATTAAGGCTATCCACCAATGACTCTTCTGGGATTAGGATCTGAGCCTCCCAGCACTCTGGATCAAGTCCTCCTACAGCACCATCCAGTAGAATCTCAGGCTCCTCTGCCTTCTCTATCAACTCAGGGAAGAGTGTCTTCATCTGGATTGAATCAAACAGAAGCTTCTGATCTTTTAGTGCCATTGCAAGGTCCAACTGACTCATCCAGTTTGGATCCTGGAGAGCATTCATATAGAAGGCGGTATCAGTCTCATTCACCGGCCATCGGTTCCATTCCAGGGTACAAGTGACCACACTGGCAGGACACACTTCGAGGTGCTGGGCAAGTTTTTGTCGTGTCATGGTCATAGGACAACCATAACCAGAGTTGAGGCATGGTACTGTTTCCTTAGGGCATAGAAGACAATGCTCATCCTCTTTACAAAGGTGGAAGGCAGCTCCACAGTTCAAGCGGCAGGAAATGAAGATACAAGATGTTGAGACATCTATGGAAATCTTGCAGTTTTGATTATGACATTTTTCACAGTGAGGATGAAGACCAGAACTGGTGGTCCTATTCTTGCCCTGGTGGTGATGTAATCACATTATTGCACGCTCACTGTTTGATACTGTACATAACACTTGCTTGTTAGAAAATAAAAGTGCATGACTAGTTTGAAACTCAAAGCTTACCATGACTGTTGGTATTTGTTGTGTTTGAAAATAGACTCTGTAATGAGACAAGGGAATAGACGCTGAAAGGAAACAAGTCTCGGAAATGTTTCAGTGTTGCTATTGTCTAGACAATTATTGACTTGTCTTTCTAGACTAGACCCAGCATAAAACCACATAAGACAATTCTCAGACTACACAGAATAAATATTTACATATCAGACTATGATTTCCAAAGGAGAGAACATAACGCCTTGACCCATAAAACCTGAAGCTATTGGACCATGTAAACAGCAGAATTCCTAAGGTTTATTATAACTAGGCCTACACAGAATTTTCGCCTGCAGAAATCTCAAGATTTTCCCATTTTTGAGTCCATTTTTCAATCTATGTATTTACTTATGTGTGTGAATATTTATATATTTATTCAGTTTTTAATTAATTTCAGAAGTATTACTGAATAGCATGCACATATAAAAAATGTATGTATAATACAATTTATAAAGTAATATTTTCTGTATTTTAGTGAATGCTTTATATGAGAGACCTACTGTAGCCCTGCTTACCAAACAAGTGGTTAACTGTAATATATATATTTTATTTCAGGTTTTCAGCTCCTACACTTTCCGCATAAGTCTGCAGATTTTTTTTTTCATTTATTTATGTATTTATTTACAAAGTTTTGTGCATAAATGTATGTGCAATTTTACATATTACAAAGCCTCAGAGAAAATAAGTAAACAGAAAAGAAGTTTACCTATATCTATGACAATACCTTAGTATTCTACCCTGTCTATACATATATGCTATTGTTAAGGGTCTAAAGTATAAATATAGGTTAGTCTCACTTACCCTTGGCTGCTCGGACGATGTCAATGTGACTTGTGTTTGTTTAAAGTGGTCTGTGTAGATGTAAATACCGCTCCACTGTTCGGCTGTTATAAATAGACAATCAGTCAGACTGAGCTTTTGTGAAAAAAGGTTACATCACACACAGTTACAATCTTTGCTAACTGCTAATCGGGGATGATTGATAGCACTGAATTACCAGACAATTGAGTTTTGCAGTGCTGGTAAATATTAACTGATATTAAGAGGCTAATATGTTGTTCTATCTGTCCAAAAAACTCTTCTGAGAATACAAGCTGCTGATTTATAATCACGTCATTGCACATCCTGTCCACAAGATGTCAATACAGCACTTTGATGCAGACAATGGAGCCTTTCAAGATGATTATTAGCCTTAGGATATTGTTTGCGTCAAGACCAGTGAAGTTACACAAAACTGAACAGAAAGCATTAGCATTTAAAGAACATATATCTGACAATCTGACCTTTTTTCCGCCTTTATTGATTTAACCTGCCTTGGTTTATGCTAATTTATCCAAGATCTTTAATCATTGGCTTTATTCGACCCTGTGATTCCAATGCTCTTTAAAATTACATTCAAAAACTAGTTGTGTCTACAACATAACAATGACCTTATTAGCATCCTTGGAGTATTAAAAACAAGTTAATCAGATGTTGGCTCTGAAGGGAAGCCAGTCAATAAAATGAGAAACTGCTGATGCCTTGTTAGAGAAATTATCGGCCCTCGCTTTCATTCAACCTGTATAAAAGATGGCCGATGCACGCAGGTGTTAATGATCATATAAATTTAGCCCATCAACAACAAACCCGCATCCAGTCTCATGCTATTAATGTCAAAAAGTAATTAAAGCCACCTTGCGATGATGTCTTTACTGCTAATACTACTTAATTAGGAAAGGGATTTTATAGGTTCCCTCGGGACACAAAACTTTGCCTAATTTTAATGAAGAAAGTTTTAATCAGGACAAAATGAGTTAAATTGAAATGAGGCATTATAGTGGAGCTGTATTTTTTTTACAAGCAGACAGACTAATAACAGATTAGAGCACCAGCTATAGCCACAAGAGGATGACGTGACCGTAGGTCAGCGCATCAAATGGAAAAACATCAACTCATTAAGGTCAGGCTACTCTGAATGTCAGAGCTCTGTGTCACGGGAAATTGCGGATTTCAAAAACCTCTTTTTAAACGTTAATATTCTGAAAATGATGCACTCAAGGGGTCAAGGTTTGCCTGGTTGGAACAGGCAAATAGTATGTTTCTGCTTTGACGGTTGCTGAAAAGTAGCTCTTTATTGGAAAGAAAAACTCAACAGCAAATGTATCGCAAGACATCTATTATATTGTCGTAATTGTGTCAAAGCATTCAGGGAAGATCCGGGCCTCGTGCTTTCAAGACAGATAGCCTAGCAACTGCCATTTTAGATTAATGGAAATGCTGCTGCTCTCTACGGGTTTATTAGAAGTTCTTGAGTGCACCCATATGGCTTCCTTTCTGACCTTTTAAAAATCATAATTTAGTGATGGATAATTACGCCTTTTCAAAAAAAGTTAAAATTCTCTCTGCATTTTTGCAACTTATTAATTACCACTCTTATGCCGCCATCACACTAGAGCAGGGGTCCCCAAACTTTTTCTTATGAAAGGCCAAACACCAAACTTGATTGAGGGTGGAGGGCCAAAGGTAAATATAGCAAACGATTACATTAAAGCTGTCACAATAATTTCCTATTTTATTAATATTTAAAAAAAAAAGAAAAAAACTTTAATCGTATTAATAATTATATATATATTTTTTTTACATTTTTATAATGAACTTCTTACAATAAAAACATAAACACATTTATAACACAATGGTGTTCAATGCTGAATGTACGAGTCAAGCTGAACCTGCCTTTGCCTTGATTTGCTCGTTGTGCGTATTGTCCTCGGACGACACAGTGGCACAGTGGGTAGCACAATCGCCTCACAGCAAAAAGGTGTCTGGCTGGGTCAGTTGGCATGGTGTGGAGTTTGCATGTTCTCCCCATGTTTGCATGGGTTTCCTCCAGGTGCTCTGGTTTCCCCCACAAGTTCAAAAACATGATGTATAGGTGAATTGGGTAAGCTAAATTGTCCGAAGTGTATGTGTGTGTATGGATGTTTCCCAGTGATAGGTTGTGTTTACCACAACGGATCATCAAAAGTGCACTTTTTTCAATTTTTTTTGCATATTTTCAGTTACGTTAGTACAATACACAATCATAAACAAGTATAGTTGTCACAACACAAAATAAGTTTGATGTACATAAATGTGGCATTCACAGTAAATGTCTTTCATGAAGCTATTAATATACAACTTTGGATTTGCATCTGTTATCATTCAGTTTAATACATTTGTCTTTAATCCATTCATATCCAAAGATTTTCAACTTGTCTGATTGTTGTCTGACAATTTGTAAGTTACAAAATTGTTGCAAGAGGGTGACATGGTGGCTCAGTGATTAGCACTGTCGCCTCACAGCAAACAGGTCGCTGGTTCAAATCTCGGCTGGGTCAGTTACCATTCCTGTGTTGAGTTTGCATGTCGGCTGTGTAAAACATATGCTGGAATAGTTGGCAGTCATTCTGCTGTGGCAAACCCTAATAAATAAGGGACTAAGCCGAAGGAAAAATATATGAACGAGTTCTGTAACATTACAGTAATGTTCCTTTAGAACTGAGTGTAATTTTGAAACATGTATTTTGTGTTGTTTGCTTCTAAATAAAGTGATTGTTAAAGTATTACTTTGGGAAAAAAAGATCTTACTGTTGTGTTTTGGTGGATACCAATTGTTCCAAATATATTACAATGATGTTTCGAAAGAAAGACATATGATCAGTTTAAAAATCAGTTTTGTACTTAAAGTAATTCAAAATGAACACCTTACTTGTGAAAATACCATCAAACCAATAAAAAACTAGTACATTTTAGATGTTACCATTCTGTCTTACAATGTTGCTGCTGCAAAAAAAAGATGTGTATTTCAGAATCTCGCTTCTAACCTAACCTTCTAACTCTACCTTTGATTTCAGGAAATTCAGACCTGCTATGACTTGGCTCACTTACCCAGGTAGCAAAGAATTCTGGCCCAGATGTGGCATAAAGCTTGTGCTGGCATTCATCCGGCACTGGCATACAGCATGTGGGCTAAACATGGCCCGGGTTTGGCAGAGGTGGCACCGTCTTTAAGGTGGCCCACAAGATTTGGGCCAGATGTAAAATGTAGTATTTGGCCAAGATGTTAAAAGCTGATATGTGGGCCATGTAAGTTCGGCCTGTCTTGACCCACATTTAAAATACATTAAAAATATTTTTGAGTAAAGGAAAAAATTCTACCAATCAGGTCGCTTTAAGAAAAAGCACGACTATAGTGTGCTTAAAGTGCAATTCTTCATGGGTTTATCAATTTCATTGCAATTTTGACACATCAACCTATCTGGCCCAATTCAAGCACAGTTATAAGTTATTGACTCGGCTGAGACTTGACCCAGATATAGTCCATGTTTGGCCCTTGTCATGCATGGCCAGTCATGTACCGTAATCCACTGCGGCATGCGGGCCAAGCAAAACCTGATTGTGTGGGCCAGAGCTGGGCCAGAGAAAGATTGCTGTGTGGGAACAGTTTCTTTCTTTTTTTTCACATTCTCCATAGTAAGGAAGTATTTGATTTTGGTTGCATCATTGAGGTTCACTACTACTGTAGGCAAGTGTTTTGGTGCAGGACATTAGACCTCAGGAGCAGAATTGGATAACACTGGTCAAGACAATCTGGTACAGTTCAAATCGAGAATCAAAAGGAGGGATAAATATGATCTGTCAATGCCAGATGGAGCTCGACTGAGAATTTCTGATCTGATTTTTATGCACAATTATGTCTAGGGTATAAAGAGAATGCTGCAAAACATGTAAATGTTTTCTGTATATGACCACAATGTTAGCATTGTCGCCTCACAGCAAGAAGGTCACTGGTTCGAGTCCCAGCTGGATCAGTTGGCATTTCTGTGTGGAGTTTGCATGTTCTCCCCATGTCCGTGTGAGTTTCCTCTGGGTATTCAGGTTTCCCCCACAATCCAAAGACATGCGCTACAGGTGAATTGGATGAACTAAATTGCCTGCAGTGTAAGAGTGTATGTGTGAATGTGAGCATGTGTAGGTGTTTCCCAGTACTGGTTTTGTGGCTGGAAGGGCATCTGCTGCGTAAAAAATATGCTGCAATAGTTGGTGGCTCATTCTGCTGTAGCGACCCCTGATAAATAAGGGGCTAAGACTAAGAAAATTAATGAAAGATTATGACCACAATGCATCCAAGATGCTACTTAAGTAAGGTAAAGTAAGGTGTAAGCTTGTCACTGAGTGTACAGTTATACATTTATTCTGACGCATCGCTTCTTTGCTCTGAAGCTACCAATGAAATGAACTTTTATATCAGCAACTGACAAAAAGGCAACCAAATGTCACCTATAGCTACAAACTGATAAAGATAACTTCAATAGCATCAGGGATTGTGTTGGAAGAGTGTGCGAGTTTGTGTGTGTGTGTTCACTTGTTCTTGTGTGTATTTGCTGTTATGGAGCTATGAGATAAGAGGCCTGTTTCTGATAAGAGAACTGAACAGACTTCTGGGAGATGGCACATGTGGTTCACTTTGGTCGGCTGATGGAAACATGGTCTATTTAACACAGCCCATTTATCCTTGCTCCATATTTCACCTTCGCTTTTGTGCTAGTCGCAGCAGTGCACCTTGGTAATCTTTTCTTGTTTAGAATGAATTATGGCATTTGTATGTTTTGAAAGGTGAGGAAGGAAGGCTTCATCTGTTTATTCTTTTTGCACCCCATCTGGTTTGCAAACCTGAATACGATGAATTTAGAAAGTTTAATGTCACTTCTTAAAGTTGCACCATGCGGCAAGGAAATATGAGCCAAATCAGGTCGATCTCAAATATGTTTTGGTATTGTCAGAAATGATATGGTTTCATTTGTATGAAAATATATGTGTAATAGTAATGGCCAATCACAAACAAATTATTCTTTTTAACCAGATCGTCTAAGTCAGAGGTGCCCAAACCTTTTTTTAAGAGCCAAAAGCCAAATATCATTGAGAGCCATGGGCTGAAGATAAACATATTAAACTATTTTACATTTTAAAGGGGTAGTCCACTACAATATCATATTTTAAACTTTAGTTGATGTGTAATGTAGCTGTGTGAACATAAACAACATCTCTGAACGCAAGACGCTCAAAGTTCAATGCAAAGGGAGACATTGGCTTTTACAGAGTTAGCTTAGCAAAGCCTTCAGCAAACAAAGTTTGGGGACTACAAAAAAATACATCTGGGCTAGTGAGAGGCTTCCAAAGGACACGACACAAAGAGAGAAGTGGGTAACACTATTTTGATAGTCCATTTGAGTATTAGTAGACTGCTTAATAAATGTTGATACTGCTCCTTCAACAGACATTTAACTGACTAGAAGAAACTTTGCAAGTACATGTCAACTTACACTAACCCTAACCATAACCCCAACCTAACAGTCTACATGTAGATGCAATGTAACTTAAATGCAACAAATGCACCATGAAAATAAACTGACTGAGAAGTGCTTACAATTTAATTTAAATCATGTGCCAGAGAATAATA
>CAIGQZ010032997.1:9525133-9539735 GCA_903798205.1 Danio tinwini
ATATATATATATATATATATATATATATATATATATATATATATATAAAATGGTAATAATACATATGATTAATAATTCATATAAAACAGCCCCTTAAAAGTGACTTTGCATCTTCAGTTTCAGATTCAGGCAGGCTTTGCACTTAAACTACAAGCATATCGCACCAAAGCCCAACCGAACCAAGCTCTGGCATAACTCTTCCAACAGGGTCAGGAGCGGCCAACCAAACAGTGCCTGATTTGGAACACTCACACATGTCAAACAAACCGGAAATGGGGGTCAAATGCACCCGGGCACAGTTCAGATAGCCTAGTGTGAGTACACCCTTATGCTGCGTTCACACCAGATGCGGATGAAGTGAGTAATTTACATGTTAGGTCAATGCAACCACGCAAATAGACATCCTGTGGCATGATTAGCGCAAATGAGATGGTTAAGTGAGCTCAGCTTTTGTGCAAATCGCTCAAGTTGGAAAATCTTCAGCGGACATTCGTGCCACATTAACCAATCAGGAGCTTGCACTTGTAGAGCAGTGATTATGACATAGTGCCTGTTGATAATGTTATCGATACCGATATCGGACAACAGCTTATCAAACTGGGCTTGGCTCACTCTAAAGCACCACTACAAGTTCCATCATCCAGTTTCTGGAGAAGTTAATGAACTCACAGAGCTGGATGCACCTCTGAAAGGATCTAGTGGACTCAGACACGAACGAATCTACGATGTTTTTCAGCTTTCCTAAAGCACAAACACAGCTATTCTCTCAATCAAATTCATGTTCAAAGCTAGAGTCACCGGGCAGACAGAATCCGAATCCGTGAATAGAATCCGTGTCTATTGTGAAGTGAATTTGCGCAAATGAAGCCATTTATGAACGCGTGTGAACACAACATTAGATTTACTTGTCAGTAAATGGCCAGTGTTCTGATTGGCTAATGCTGTTGCAAAGAAAACAGCATTAGCGCTGCACAATAAAAAAGCATTATCGATATAAAATCATATTTTACAGAAAACTATTTATGAAAATAATAACTTTAATGCAGCTGATTTAAAATACAGTGCTTTGTCTTTCAACATAATTGTCTGTGACCTCAACATGATACGTTTATGTGTAATGTTCTACATTAAATGTACTGTACAGTACGTGCAATAATGTAGAAATGCAAGTAAACTAACACAGTTCATAAAACGTTATTTATAAATAATTGTATCTAACAATAGTGAAAGAAAAATACTTAAAGTAGTTTATTATGCCATTTTAACAATTATTAAAGAGCTACAGTACATGTCAAGCTATAGCTATTGCCACAGTATGTCAGCAGAAAACATACGTCACTTATACAGTATCCTCTAAAGTTGCAGCGTTTTGATCATATCGTCTGATCATGATAAGAACACTTTTATCACTTGGTTAGGGAAGCATCTGTATTTGTGTTATATTTCCTCCTCTGTTACAGTCTCTGTCTGAATATGATTAAATCTGCAGTAAAGATGTGTTCCTTCACATACTGTATGGCACATGTGCGCTTCAATAAACTGACTGAAAATGAGTTAACATGTTTACAGTACACAGTCACGTGCATTGTCAGCATGAAGCATAATTGGATTAATAATGTGTATGTAAACACTCACTGAGCCTTAAAACTACAAATCTCTGAAAAAGGCATACAGTAATCTGTGATGATCCATGACACCATTAAAAATAAACTATCATTTGTTACTGATATACTCCCGAAGTCTGTAAAGAAAAGCTATTGATCTGTTTAAATCAGACACGTGAAAGTGAAAGCCTCGTTTCGTACGAGAGCGAAATACAGCGGCCCATGCATATGACTGCTGTTTTGATGTGGTCAAGAATTGTATTATGTCATTATGTCTTGACAAAGTAATGTCTAGAGTCATAACAGGATTATTTTTAGTCATCAACTACGATACTGAGCCACATGTCTGTCCACAATCAGACTGGCCATCAGTCATGCCATTAAGTCCCTCTAATGCCTGCTTGGCATCTATAAATCACTTGCTTTTATCCATTCTGAATAAAACTGATTACCATAATCTCAGTAGGTTAAATGCATTGCTTAGCAACATCATATGCAAGGCAAAAATGACATCAAATCAGATTAAAACAATGTATTTATTATTTTTATTTTATTCAAAATCAGTTTGATTGGTAACATTTAGGTTTAGGTCACAATTTAAGGCATTAACAAACCATAAACTAACACTACTAGTTTAATAAACCACTAATTAGGTGTTTATTGTCATGATCACCAGCGATCTAACAACCAGAGATCCGCCATGTTATGGACTACATATTCAGTCATACAACACACACACCTGCTCCAAGTGACCAATGATTGCAATCACTGGTGACTTGGAGCAGGTGTGTGTGTGTGTTGCATGACTGAGTATGTAGTCCATAACATGGCGGATTTGTAGTTCATGTGAATGTTTACCAGCGATCTCTGGTTGTTAGTTCGCTGGTGATTGTGACATTTTATTAATAGTTAGTAAGGTTTCGTGTAGTATTTGAGTTCATACTTTATAACTACTAATGAACAGTTAATATTTTAATAACAGGCAGGTAATATGCCAATAGTTAATAGCATTAATTGTGACCTAAACTAAAGTGTCACCAACAATCATTGTGTCCCAAATGACACCATGCACCTATACACTCAACCATATATAGTGTATGGGTGTAATAACGTCCCAAATGAAATGCTAACATTTTATTTATTAATTGGTTATTCAATTCCCAGTCAATGTGTAACGGTTGCTAAATTAGTGAAATAAATGAGCATGTAATAGTACATGTCATGTCAGCCTATAAAAGAAATTGTCTTGCAAAATCCAAATTAAATAATTTATTTAGTCATTTAGCAGACACTTATTGTGGCAGTGATTTACAATCGTGAAGACATTCAGTGATTTAATAAGAAGAGGCAATACAAATAAGAAGTGCTATTTATAGAAAGGAATATTTAGAGAATTAAGAGTTTTAGAGAGAAGACTATTTCTACAGGTGGTTTGTCTAGTCCACTCACCTGTGTGAAGCTCACTTCATAAATGCACTTATTTAATTTTTTTTTTTTTTACATAAATGACATTTTTTTATTTTTTTTATTTTTTTTTGATGAAGTAACATTTATTTTAAGAGCCCTTTAGACCATGCTCTGGACAGTTTCTCAGTGTGTCCATGGTAATGTCTTTAAATAAATAATTATTTAGGCCTATTTAATTATTATTTTATTATTTATGTACAATAAGACATAAAATGAGAAAATGTAATCAACAAAGAAAATGTAAATAAAATGTAATTAAAAAAAACTTATTTTGTTATTTATTGCCTCTCTATATTAGGCTAAAACACTGCTTGATTTATTTATTTATTTATTTATTTATTTATTTATTTATTTATTTGTGTATGTTTGTACTTTTATTTTAGTTGTCTTGTATTTCTTTAGTTTTAATTTCCAAAATGAATCCTCATTGCACTTGCGTTTACAATGATAATAAAGCTTGTTAACATTTTTTAAAGATTAATGAAAGAATTATAGTGCTTTATGTCATCATTTCACCTTCATTTACAAGTATCAGGGTATTTACAGCTACTGTATATCTCTGTCATTTTGCATCCCGTCCCTTTGTGCCCCCTGGTGGCATAGTCGCAAATGGCTGTTACACCTAAAAACACGTTCTTACTCAGGGTTGCAGCAGTGCCACTCATGGCGGTAATGGTCCTTTTGAAGTATCACCCACTGTATACTCTCACATTCACACACACTCATACACTATGGCCAATTTAGTTTATTCAATTCACCTATAGACCATATTCTTCAATGCGGACGTTTGCCTGTTTTTGCGATTGTTTTTGCAATTGCTGAACTATGAAAAAATGACTAGGAACAATAAACAGCACAAAATGGTCAAACTGCTTGCTCTACAAACAAGTGTGTTTATGACATTACATAAAAAAGTAATATATAATATAAAATAATATAATAATATAACAAAAAAAGATTAGTTTGCAAGGTGAAGCAACATAACGAGTCATTTTTTATGTCTAAACTTCAATGGAAGCAAATGAGACCAGAAGACTCAAGCCAAAAAATTACAATGGCTGCGCCCACTTGTATTTCAGGAATAAGATCAATAGCGCATGTCTTTGGACTGTGGGGGAAACAGGAGCACCCACAAGAAACCCATGCAAAATCTGTAAAATTTATGGTAAACAAAAAAAAGAAAACGGCAGCTGCAGTTGTTGGAATTTTACCATTAAAAATATGAATAAATAAAATTAAAATAAAATGCAGTAATGTAAAATAAATGTTTAAATTCTACAGTAAATTCCTGAAGAATTTGTACAGTTTTTACCGTTGAAATCAGACATTTTGGTTAACTAAATCTAACATTAAAACTACCACCAATACACATAATAATAATAATAATAATAATAATAATACAAGTTTATATATGTGATAGAACATATTTATATTGTATACAAATAATAACTCACATAATAATCAAAAACAAAAAAAATATAAATTTTACATTTTTACAGGTGAAATTTTTCACAGTGTGGTTAACTAAATCTAACATTAAAACTACCACCACCAATAATAATAATAATAATGAAAGTTTAAATAAGTGAGAGGACATATTTTATTTATTTGCAATGTATTTTCAAATTGTATTTAAAATAATAATAATACTATTAAACGGCTATAATAGGTCTACAGCAAAATAATGTTGTTTCATGGGTAAATTTGACCTTGTGGTGGTCCTAATTTTACAACCAAGCATACAAGTTTGCGCATAATCACCTGGTAAGCTGTCAATCATTGTGAATCCAACAAGTGTCTACATTCAGTCCTTTCTCCAGCACTTGTTCGGAAATGGAGTTCTGGCCACAAGAGCAGACATAAACAGGAAGTTAAACTGAGTGTGTAAAAGGCTGTCCGGGGCCACAAAAGCCTCATTCTTCATTCTGGTAAATGTAACGTAACTGTCTGTTTGGCCATTACGGTTATTGATGTCTTTGATGGGGGTCATTATACATGCTGTGGGCGGCATCTGCTCTTCATGTGCTCTTGAGAGTGGCACTGGGCTGTAAAGGACTCTCTAGAGGACACCACAACTGAGTCAAGACTAGACTTCGGCACGTACAGCCCACAAGCATCAGGCCGATTGATGCCAGTATGCATAATTTAAACCCAAATAGTGTGTCTGTGATCTTCTGGAGAAAGACTGGAGATTACCTCAGTAGCTGATGGTAAACGTTTAGTCTTGGCTGCCTTTAATGGATAGCGCAGTTTCATTAATTAAAAACAGTAAAAAATATATGTCTAAGGTTTACAGTAAAAAAATAAAAAATAAAAATACAGAATTTTATCACTTAAAATAATGTAGGAATATAAAATTCGATGGTAAACAATCTGTAAAATTTATACAGTAATTTACTGTAGAATTTTGCAGTTTTCTACCGTTGAAATCAGGCATTTTTCACAATGTGGTTAACTAAATCAAACATTAAGGGCCCTATTTTAAAGCGCACAGCGCAAAAGCATTAAGGGCAAGTCAGAATCCACTTTTCCTATTTTAAGGACGGAAAATTCCGCTTTGCGCCGCGGCGCATGGTCTAACAGGGTTGAGCTTAGTCTCTTAATGAATTATACTGTAGGTGTGATTTGAGAATAAACCAATCAGAGTCGCATCTCCCATTCCCTTTAAGAGTCAGTTGCGTCGCGCCATAGCGCATTTGGTATTCACATGGCAGACTTTGTAAGTGGAAAAACTGAATGCTTCACTAGCGAGAAAACAGTTAAACAAAGCATCTACTGCGTGAGAATGAGAGAATGAGCCTCCTCATTCTTTACTTTCACTCTCATGGATAAGGAAACGTGTTGTATGCACAGACATCCATTAGCCTATACACATAATTAATTTCATTTGTTATGCGCAAAGATTTATTTCAAAACTATTTCTAAATTCAGTTCTAACTTCCAGCAAACAAATAAATGAACAATAATAATGAAGTCTAGTATAAAAAAAAAAAAAAGTTATTTCTAAATATGCTTGCTATGGCCCATATGATTTAAAATCTGACAGGTGGGCAAATCTAAGCTTGTTTTCAATAAAACAAATATAAATATGCATATAATAAACAATACTGCTGATTATAATAACAATATACAAAAGCAAACTGTCATGAATAAACTGAAAAAGCCCCTGAAGATGAAGACATGAAGCGATTTATTATTATTATTATTATTTAACCCAATTGTATGTACATTAAGGCACTCTCAATAAATAAGTCAATAAAGAGATGGGGAAACGTCACAAATAATATTCCCTCCATTTCATCAAATTGGAAATAAAAGGTCAAGTCAAACATATTCTACGGTCTGTGATCGGGTTGTTTACTGTACAGATGCATAAAATGTTCATAAATTACACAGCAACACAGCCATAATTATGGTGTTAACTTTATCTACCACTTTGAGATCATTTTTGGGATTGCAGATCAACATTTTCTTCTTGAAATATTTAATTTAAAATGCATACAGTTGAAGTCTGAATTTTTAGCCCTCCTGAATTATTAGCCCCCCTGTATATTTTTCCCCAATTTTTGTTTAATAGAGAAGATTTTTTTCCTACACATTTCTAAACATAACAGTTTTGATAACAAATTCCTAATAATAACTGATTTATTTTATCTTTGTCATGACAGTACATAATATTTTACTAGATATATTTAAGATACTAGTATTGAGCTTAAAGTGACATTTAAATGCTTAACAAGTTAGGGTAAGTAGGTAGGTTATTGTATAATGATGGTTTGTTCTGTAGACCTTCGAAAAATATAAATATATAGTGCTTAAAAAGGGCTAATAATAGTGACCTTAAAATGTAAAAACTGCTTTAATTCTAGTCAAAATAAAACAAATCATACTTAATCCAGAAGATAAAATGTTATAGGAAATACTGTAAAAAAAACCTTGCTCTGTTAAACATCATTTGGGAAATATTTGAAAAAAAATTAATAAATACAGGAGGGCTAATACTTTTGACTTCAACTGTAAGTCTGTCGCACAAATCACTAACCACAAATGTACATTGTCTTACTGTTGTAGTTTTCTCTCTTCTTTTTTTGACAGACGCACTCGCTCAGACTTCCACATGGTTTGCTCTCCTCTGTGCAGGTGGTAGTCTTTACCATTGATTCCTAACATGCAGCTGTGTGGATCTGATTGATTGATTGATGAGACGCTGCACAGCTGCTGATTTACCAAGTCTGTATACGCCTCAAAACACGAGCTGCTTGTCAATCAGTTCATGTTTGAATCTGGATGAGCTTTGCTGTAAGTGAGGGATAATTTCCAGTCAGCCACAAAGTTTGAATGGGTCTAAATACACTAAAAGCAAACAAAAAAAAGTCTCAAAGAGAGTAAGTGTGAGAGTAAGAAAAAAAATTAAATAGGTTGTACATATCGTAAGGGAGAAACCAGCCCAGGCTCATTTTGATTATGTACCCTTTTTACAGTTGCAATCAGAATTATTGAATAATTCGAATAGAGAAAATTGTGTTTTATTGATATTTATTTTATTAATATTGTTATTAATATAGAAATTCTCTGAAATCACTTAATGTCAATTATTATTATTATTATTATTATTATTATTATTATAATAATTATTATTATTATTATGTACTTCTTCAGAGACTCAGTCTTTCTCATTGTACTTGTATCTATTATTTTGAATATAAAAAGCAAGCCACTTGAAAAAGTACCAGCATATTGTGGTGTGTTGCTTTATAAAGCATTTCATTTATATTAAAAACCTTAACTCACTTTGCGCATAATAAAGTTTTATGTTTAGGACTAACAGATGTTCGCTCTATGGCAGGAATTGCTTTAATGGCAAATGCTGTGTAACAACACACAGGATTGTATGTAAAATAAATGGGATTCCACTCTGTATGCCGCGCAGCTTTCTGTCACACTCCAGTACAGCTGAGGATTCATGTAAACTGTCCTTTCAAATGTGCTGCAATTCAAATCCTTTCTGCAATATAAAGGACCTTGGATGTTTGAAACCTTGACTCTTGAATCAAAGCACAGCCTTGAGCTATACTCTGATGGCCAGATACATTTGCTACAAACCTCCATGGAGTTTTATTTTCTTTTTCTGCAGTGCCCTATACTCTTGTGTATATCATGGATTCTTTGTATGCATATGGGTAGTTGACAAATAGGCAGTAAAAAAAATATTTTTTTTTGTTAAGCATTTTTTTAAAGGGCACCTATGGTGAAAAATCTACTTTTCAAACTGTTTGGACAGACATATGTGTAGGTGTAGTGTATAGACCGTAAATTGGGGTGTATAAACACACCCAGTCCTTTTTTTTAACAACATAAAAACGGTGGACCAATTGGAGCGGTTTTGAGACCGACCGCAACTTGACATAGGAGTGCAGTCCCCCCACCCACCGAACTGATTGACAGCTGCGTATTAACATGTCTCTGCAGCAGGCACGTGCAGAGGTGGGGGCTTTGGGTGCTTGAGCCCCTGCCCTTTTTTCTCCTGGAGAGAAAGTGCCCTTTTTACGTGGGGATAATAATTATTTTTTAAATACTAATAATAATATGATATATGTATAAGTTAATGCGTGTTCTATTTAAGGACAGCTTTTCCTGTCAAACAATAAAAAAACACATTTTTTAAGTATATCTTGGTTTTAGTCTAGCCGCTCGAGCCTCGAACCGGTGATTTGGAAAGAAAAACCACATGCGAACGCTCTAACGAAGACTCTATTAACATTGTTACTCTGTTTTCAAAAGTGAGGTGTCAACAGTGAAGTAATGTCTATCAGCGCTTATGCCAACTCTATGCCTCCGCACTGCATCCGGACCATAGCTTTACAGTCTGGCCCATACACACACTGCAGACGGAGTGTGTGTAAAACATAGCTGACCTCCGTTACGGCAGCATGATGTGATCATAGAACCGCCGATGTACATTCATCCGTTGTTCATCTATATTGTGTGGAGGTGAGTAACGGTTAACAAAAGACTACCTGAGGCTCAAATTTAACGTCAGCTATTTATCCAAAAGTTTAAAAGCAAATTAAAAGCAAACTAAACATTGTGTGCGACTCATCATTGCAACTCCACAACAAATGCATCAAATACTCATTGGTAAAATTCTTACTGTAGTATTTCTCACAAACTTTACGTGAGATCAGCTTCCTTTATGTCTGTCTGTTGTCTGAGGCAGCCGAGGGAGGAGATTAAAGCACGCTGACAGGCATGTAGGAACGGTGGGCAGGGAGGACTAGCCTTAAAGGCACAGTTCACAAAAACCGCTACCTAATGGTTAGAGCTATAAAATAGAAACTTATGAATAGGTATAATAAATAATCTGATGGGTGTTTTGAGCTGAAACTTTACAGACACATTCTGGAGACACAAAAGACTTATATTAAATCTGGAAAATAGGGTAACCTAGGTGCCCTTTAAAAAAATCATATGGTTTGATTGTTTTTAATATATATGGTTAGGGACAAAATTATTAGCCCTCATTTGCAATATTTATTATTTTTCAAATCTTTTTCAGGTGTTCTAATTGAGTTAGGACATTTTCACAAAAATTGCGATATTATATCTTTGTCACGATTACCAGCGATTCAACCACCAGAGATCGCTGGAAACCATTCACACTCACACAAACTACAATCCTGCCTCATAATGGACTACAAAACCCAGTCATGCACCACACACATGCAACCGGTTCCAGATCCTGACTGATTACACTCTCAGAGCTGATGCTGCTCAATAACTGATTACACACACATATATTCGGCTCACTTTGAGACACTCATTGCTGAGTCTTGTTATCTGTTCAGTGACATTACAACGTGTTACCTTTGTCTTGCTTTGCCGTGTTTTGGACCCTTGTCTTGTTTGTTTGTTTTAAGTTGCCTGCTGCCTGCCTTGTGACCATCTGCCTGTTATATTGATTTCGACTCTGGATTGCCCGTATACATCTGTTTGCCCCGTGTTGACCATTGCTTACCTGAACTCGCTAATAAACCTGCATTTGGATTTGCAACCCTGTTGTCAGTGTCACACTATTGTTACAGTCTTATGTATTAAGACTTTAGTTACATTTTTTTATTATTTTTAAAGGTCAAAATTATGAGCATTATATGCATATTTTTGTTAAACAGAAATTGGTGGTAAAACGTACAGACGGCTAATAAATCAGGAGGTATAACTCTGACTTCAAATGTACAGTTTATACAACCCCAAATCAGAAAAAGTTGTGAAAGTATGGAATACACAAATAAAAAAAGTAGTGATTTCTAAATGTACTTTGACTTGTATTTCATTGCAGACAATACAACATGCATTATTTAGTGTATTCCTCGTAATTTTTTTCTTTCAAAATAAACACATTCCAGTTTAGGTTTTTGCAACACATTTAACGGAGCTGTCGCGTCGTCTATATTTTATACAGTCATTGTAACTCACACATCAGTTTTTTGTTTTTTTTTGTTACTAAAATGGCAGACAAATACATGCTTAACCATTTACTACATTTGAAATGATGTAATTAAAATGATAATTCTCTTAATTTTGGTCAGGTGTGATGGTGAAAATGCAGTAACATCAGCAACCCATAAATACATAAAACGTATTACTCACAAAAACATGTATATCTTATCAGTTATATAAATGTAAAAACTAATATGGCATTGCAAATACATTTAAAGATCATAAGATATGTTGGGCATAATCTCAAACTGATTTTCACTAGCTTGGTTATTCATGCAGTGTTACTATGCCGTCTGTGTTCAAAATACATTATTTTTGTGGATATATAATTTCCCTTTGTATCCTCTATGGTCCCAACAGGCTTTCATGTGCATACCTTATCTCTATAAATGATATTCTTATGGATTACTTCAATATTTCCAGTGCATGGCCAATGTGATTCCAGTCCTATGGGATGGATGAATTATTGCCTGTTTCTACCTTAGGTTTCTTTCCTGTCAGATGAAAAAGAAACAATGTTTTGAAATGTAATTTGCATGCTGTCATGAAAGTCTCTTGTGTTTAACTTGAGTTTGATCTCCATTTCAAATATGCACCAAATAATTAAAAATATATATAATAAAAATATAATGGCTTTAATGTTCCTATGGTGGGGGGCAGGCGGGGGGGGGGGGGTGCAGTGGGTAGCAATGTCGCCTCACAGCAAGAAGGTCCCTGAGTCGCTGAGTTTCTCCTCGTGTTTGCGTGGGTTTCCTTCACAAGTCCAAGCACATGCCCTATAGGTGAATTGGGTAAGCTAAATTGTCATGCATAGTGTATACGTGTGAATGAGAGTGTATGGGTGTTTCCCAGTGATGGGTTGCAGCTGGAAGGTCATCCGCTGTGTAAAACATATGCTGGATAAGTTGACAGTGCAGTGGCGACCCCTGATTAATAAGGGACTAAGCCGAAGGAAAATAAATGAATGAATGCATATCTTCACATTATAGGCCTCAACAAGCAATATGTAAACCAAAATGTAAAACAAACAAAAAGATTAATATAAACTCACCCACATATTATTGAATGAATTAAGACTGTAAATTTGGTTCACTGTAAAACCCAACAGTCAACTTTATCAAATGAAATGAGTGTAGTTAATTTACAATTGACTGAAAGTTAATTCTACTCATTTGAAAAGAGTTTTGAACTCAGTGTTGAAGATAGTGAGTTAATTAAATACCTCATTACTTCAACTTAAATGGAGTAAGTTCACAGTACTTATTTAGATAAGTTAACTCAAATGTTTTCTTGCAATCGGTTTGTTTAAACGATTTGAGTTGCCTTAACTTATTGAGTTTTACAGTACTCAGTTGGTTTGAGTTCTCTTCATGTATTGGGTTTCACTGTGCTCAAATTGCTTCATTTACTCAAATAGATTAAGTTCACAGTACACATTAGGATTAGTTTTTGAGCTTAAATGGTTTGTTGCAATTGATTTCCTCAAATGGTTTGAATTACCTTAACTTTTTGGGTTTTTCAGTGTACAATCTTATACTGAATAATTACACGAATGCCCAGAGGGATTGAAATATGAATCTTATCTGGATATTATGTGCTAAATATCATTTTAGAAGATGTTATGCAATGCAGCTGAGAAAATAAGTATATTATTAAACAATGCATCAGGCATTTTGTTTCGTTTTGTTGGTTTTTTTTTCCCTAAAGAGAAAGGGATTATAGTGTAAAAAGCTTTTTACAACACCTTGTACTTGACCTTTGCTTTTTTAAGAGGTAGAAAGCTGTGTACAAATAATCAGGAAGTGACAGGGAAGGATTATATGTGAAATGCCATCACTATAATGTCCTCATACAGTAGCTTCCCTCTGAGTGCTAATGGCTTCTTATTGACTTGTTGTCCGTGTGGAGTAACACAGATCTCCAGCGACCGCACTGCTGAAATAATGCTGCATCTCAAAGTCCCACAGCAAACGAATAACCTCTGAGCTTCTATACAAAATGTAATGAAACGGACACCTCAGCCTTTAACATTAGATAGAATCATCAGTAGATAAACTTGCTGAACATATATAAACCATGGGAATTGTTTCCCAGCAGTTGTGACGAGAGGTAGTTTAGTGAAAGTAGATTAGTTCCCATTGCCAAAGCTGTTATTTATTTATTGATTTGTTTATTTGTTTGTTTGTTTGTTTGTTTACTTATAGACAGTACACTCACTGGGCAATTTATAAGCAAAGTTTAGTTTTTGTGACAAGTGTCTCTTCCAACACTCATCCTTGTACATTGTACATACAATAGTGGAGTGTTAATGGTTTGGATAAACAGTTATTTAAGAAACAGCCAACAGTTTGTTGAAATCGATGACCACAATTCATTCATTTATTCATTTCCTTTTCGGCTTGGTCCCTTAATTAATTAATCAGGGGCCGCCACAGCAAAATGAACCACCAACTTCTCCAGCATATGTTTGACACAGCGGATAACCTTCCAGCTGCAACCCATCACTGGGAGACAGCCATACACTGAAAGCAGCAGCAGATAGTTTACCTCAGATCATTATACTTAAACTCTAGATCTCTGACTCAGTGCAAGCCAACACATATCAGTAATTCAGCAAGTACATTTAATAATGTTAAAGAGGTTTAACATATTACTCATTCATTGATTTTCTTTTCGGCTTAGTCCCTTTATAAATCTGGGGTCGCAACAGTGGAATGAACCGCCAACTTATCCAGCATATACTTTACGCAGCGGATGCCCTTCGAGCTGCAACCCATCACTGGGAAACAGCCATACACTCTCATTCACACACATACACTATGAACAATTTAGCTTACCCAATTCACCTATAGAGCATGTCCTTGGACTTGTGGTGGAAACCGGAGCACACGGAGGAAACCCACGCGAAACACGTAAAGAGCATGCAAACTCCACACAAAATTGTCAACTGACTCAGCCGGGGCTCGAACCAGCAACCTTCTTGCTGTGAGGCGATTGTGCTACCAGAAAATCTACTCGATAAGTTAATTTCAAGCTATGTTTAACCGCAAAGACTTACAAATGGCTTATGCATTGTTCTGTGCTTTCAAGATGCAATTTATTTCATCCCGATTGGGCCAGTAAAAGATGAAAAAAAATAAAATAAAAGTATGTGTAACATTGGTTAAAGGCAGCAGAGCAAGTCTAGATGTTAGTTTAATTTAAAGTGGTCCAATCTCCAGCTGGAATAGATTGTGTTCACCCTTTCCAATAACCTGATATTAGAAACCAATGTACTTCATTACAATGGAGCACAATGTGATTATTTTCATTGGTTTTACAATATGGACACAAATTCAGTTACAAGACAAGGGAATCACACAAAGTTGTCTAAGCAAATGTTCTCCAGATTTTGAGCAAAATGTGATTGCTTTTATAAAGTCAGCACAGGTGTGTTTATTTATTTAGAAGTCAATAAAATTTAAAGTGACACGGTGGCACAGCGGTTAGCACTGTCGCCTCACAACAAGAAGGTCACTGGTTTGAGCCCGACTGGTCCAGTTGGCATTTCTGTGTGGAGTGTGCATGTTCTCCCCATGTTCAAATGGGTTTAGTCTGGGTGCTCCGGTTTCCCCCACAATCCAAAGGCATGCGCTATAGGTGAATTGCTTAAACAAAACTGGCCATAGTGTATGAGTGAGTGTGTGAATGCGAATGTGTATGAGTGCTTCCCATTAATGGGTTGCGGCTGGAAAGGCATCCGCTGCTTAAAACATATGCCGCAATAGTTGGCGGTTCATTCCATTGTGGCATCCCCTGATACATAAGGGGATTATTAAATAAATAGGAAAGATAATTGAAACATTTTATCACAGCTTGGACTTTTTTCACAATTGTAAAACAATCTATTTGTATCTCAGATATTTAACTGATTATATAAATCAATTACATTTTAACTAATCTGAACATTTTCAGGTAGATGAACATTGTTATTATTATTATTATTACTATTATTATTATTATTATTATTATTATTATTATTATTATTATTATTA
>CAIGQZ010032997.1:9539745-9552239 GCA_903798205.1 Danio tinwini
TATTATTATTATTATTATTATTATTATTATTATTATTATTATTATTATATTGTAGCAACTCACCCCATACAGTTCTTCTTACTACACACATATCCCCATAGTGAACACTTCAGTGTACCAATCAGAGGTGTTGATTAATATTGCAAGTCTAAATGTGGAAAATCAAACCTCCTCCACATCTTACATCACATTTTAACATCATTCATAAACCACAAAACTGTTTGAATTTATGAACACAGTGTTAAGTGGGCTATTTATTTTCAGGGGGTTCTAACACTCCAAATCTAACTTTAACTCAGCGTCTTCTAAGTTGCATTGCTAGTTTTGTGAAGCAATTATTTATTTTGGTCAATTTTGTGAACAAAAGATGAAGGATATATAAACTTTAATATAACTCTGCTCATATAGCAACTACATGAGTAAAGTTGACAAACTTCAATGTAGCCTTGGCAAAGCTGCCTGAATTAGCACATCAAAAGCAGGAATTAACATTTTAGCAGATACATTTTAGCCATTTATGTTGATAATGTGAATCCACATCACTATCACATTTCCAGCATGAAAGCAAAAATTATGTTTCTACCCTGCTGAAAATAACAGCTTAAAACAGCCTAGGCTGATTGGCTGGTTTTAGAGGGGTTTGGGCCATTTCCAGCCTGGTCTTAGCTGGTCAGACTGGAAAATGACTAGCTTTAACCAGCTAAAACCAGCTTGACCAGTCTGGTTTAAGCTGGACATAGCTGCTTTTGGCTGGTCAAGCTGGTTTTAGCTGGTCAACTCCCAACCTGACCAGCTAAGACCAGGCTGGAAATGGCTGGAACCAGCCTGGAAATGGCCAAAACCCCTCTAAAACCAGGCTGGTCGACCAGCTAAAACCAGCCAACCATCTGAGGCTGGCTTAAGCTGGATTTTTCAGCAGGGTAATGTGAATTAGCATGTAGGCAGTAAGAACTGTTGCTGCAGTTACATGTTTTAGCATTAATTAACATTGTACGTTTGTTTGTAGCATGAATTAGCCTGTTGCTAATATGTTTCTTTCCTTAACTAACATGTTTAGATAGCATATTGTACTTCTAGAATGAATTAGCATGTTGTAATTGTGGTATTAACATCCCACGTGAACAAATAGGCTATTCGCATAACTTACAGGTGTTAAATCCAGTTCCTGGAGGGCCACAGCTCTGCACAGTTTAGCTTTAACCCTAATTAAACACACCTGATCAAACTCATTGAGTCTTTCAGGCTTGTGTGAAACCTACAGGTAAAGCTGAAATCACACTAGAGTTTGAGCTTGCGAAATTCTGTCGAATGGCGCTGCGAAAAGGGGCGGGATTAAACAAGATGAATAGACATTAAAAAAGCGAGTGATTGCTCCATGTTTTCAATTTCTGTTCAGAGAGGTCATGTTTCGGTCCTGGATTGGTCTCACGCAGTCAAGTGATGCGATTTCGCAGGTCAGAGTTTACCAAGCTTGAACTTTGCACCGCAGCAACCTGTGAAACTCCGACACATGACCCTGCGTTTCCGGTCCGAAGCATTCGCGTGCGTATGAATGGAAGTCTATGGGGAGAACAGCCCAGTGTGACCGCGGATTTAGTGTGTTGAAGCAGGGTTGGAACTAAACTGTGCAGAGCTGCGGCCCTCCAGGAATTGGATTTGACACCTGTGCCATAGTGTTTTTGAATAATACAATAGTAAATTACTTGAAGTTATCTGTAATATGGTATACAGTAGTTGCTATGGTAACATAAACAAATGACAAACTGTAGTTTTCTAACTATAGGCTATATTACAGTTTATAAAGGGTACTACAGTATTTATTACAGTTTATCAGTTCACTGTTAAGTCTACAGTATGTGTAACTGATTATAGCATTGTGTAATAATCAATTGTGTATTTATACTCAGGGAAAACATGTACTGTTAAAATGTATATCTAGAAAAAAAGACTCAAGTCTCTAATGTGTCTTTCCAAATGCATATATGCAAATGTAAAATTTGCTAAATGGAAATGAGAAAATTAGCGGGTAAGGGACTGTGTCATACATATCACTGAAACAAGTGCTATTCTTTGGGCTTAAAGGAGAAAACGTGTTAGGTTTGAAAACAAATGTGACAGGTGTGAAACTTCTAAATCATTAGAAGCTACTCAGATCGCAAGGGAGATTATAATTACCTCACAAGGTTATGAATTTGTAAATTGTGAATTATATAGAACATGTGTTGTTTTGTTTTATAAGAATGAAGATCATCTCCTAAACAGAACCATCCCTGGGGTGTAGCAATTGAATAAATGATCTTATATGCAAATCAAGTAAATTTGAATAAAATATTAGGAGTCTGCCAATTTAATATATATATATATATATATTAAATATAATTTAAAGGTGCAGTATGTAAGTTTGTCACCCAGTGGTTAAACTTGGTATTGCATACCTGGTTCAAAACACAAGCAAGCACAGGCTGCCAGATTGACGGCACCAACAGGAGCGAGCCTCACTGTCGAGTCTAAAAATTGATTTAAACCGTGATCTTAATACAAGCAACAGCATGCGATAGAAAGAATATTTTCATATTAAAATAAGTTTTTGTTCTAACCAACACTTGAAATATATATTTTAGAAACAGCTTCTTTTTCATGCAGCTGACCCTGCTAAAAAAACTGCTTAAACCAGCCTAAACTGGTTGGCTGGTTTTAGCTAGTCAACCAGCCTGTTTTTAGAGGGGTTTTGGCCATTTACAGGCTGGTTTCCAGGCATTTCCAGCCTGGTCTTAGCTGGTCAGGCTGGAAAATGACCAGCTAGAACCATCTTGACCAGCCTCGTTTAAACTGGACATAGTCAACTCCCAGCCTGACCAGCTAAGACCAGGCTGGAAATGGGCAAAACCCCTCATAAACCAGGCTGGTCGACCAGCTAAAATGAGCAAACCATCTTAGGCTGGTTTAAGCTGGATTTTTCAACAGGGGAACAAAAGAAAACTATGACAATGGTCACCTCAGGTAGACCTCATGTGCTTTATTCAGTGTTAAATGCTAATAATGTGAGTTTGAATGCAATTTCACATGACATTTATTGCCATACAACTGAAAGCAGCAGCAGATAGTTTACCTCAGAAAACTATCTCAGTACAAGCCAACACATATCAGTGATTCAGCAAAAACATTTAATAATGTTAAAGAGGTTTAACATGTATTATTCATTCATTCATTTTCTTTTTGGCTTAGTCCCTTTATTAATCTGGAGTCGCAACAGTGGAATGAACTGCCAACTTACTCCAGCATATACTTTACGCAGCGGATGCCCTTCTAGCTGCAACCCATGACTGGGAAACATCCACACACACTCATTTACACACATACACTACAGACAAATTAGCTTACCCAATTCACCTATACCACATGTCTTTGGACTTGTGGGGGAAACCTGTGCACCTGGAGGAAACCCACACAAACACGGGGAGAACATGCAAACTCCACACAGAACCGCCAACTGCAACAGCCGAGGCTCGAACCAGCGATCTTCTTGCTGTGAGGCGATCTTGCTACCCATTGCGCCACTGTGCAGCCCCTAACATATATTAGTTAGATTATAAACCTTACCATTCCATTGGAGTGCAGTGAGTGCACTATTCTGTGCTTCTGAATGGCTTCATTTAAATTCCTGTCGTGTTTCGTCTGGTGCAAACAGCCCAATTACTTATCACTGCAAATCTCGTCACAAAGACTGTTGTTAGGACACAGGGTTACAATGTAACCTGCTTAGCTAATGTTTACATTCGTAACATTTATATTATTTGCTAATTATTAAACACCTCATGTGGAACTCTGAAACTGCATCTCATTTCGTAGGCTGCTACTGTCCACTGGAGGTCGCATTTCAGTCACGGATGCACACTTTGTGAGCCTTCGTGAGTGAATTAATGAAATACACAGTTTTTTACCAAGGTAACCCGAGGTGCTGAAATTTAATTGGCTAAACTGGCTTTAGGCAGGTTAAAAGAACCAAAACAATGACAGATGTTCCGGCACTTTAATGTTAGTAGAGTATCTGACTTTACCATTGATTTTCAGATAAACAGTATCTTCACTTAGCATGTTTCTTAAATATCTGCAAACATATTATGGTAATTTTATGCTTTAGAAGAGTCAAAAACTTGCATACAGCACTGTTAATGTTGGACTGATTTGAAATATGGAGAAAAGACTGCATATTATTATCTATTTCATATAAACCTCCCTCAATATGGACAATTAAATAGATTGTAAACTTGCACTGATGTCAGGATCCCAGAAAATAATTTTTGCATCAATTCGCCAGTAGCCTGCACCGAGATCTTTTGTTTTGTTATACCTGTGCCAAGTTATTATCCAAGAAAATGAATCGAAATTGCGTATCCGCTCAAGGCAGCAACATTTATATAGTGCAAACCATCTACCTTGACTTGCAGCAGTCAGCGGCGAGCCTGGATTGTGATGATGCACGAGATTTCTGGAGTGTCTCATTAATATCACTCTCCAGACGCAGAGGATCAACGCAGATGGGACATCTAGATATTCACAATCAATACAACAATCAGTTTGCCGAGCAAGAACAGCTAAATCCAGTATCGGCGCTGTATGGAAAAAGTGCTGCAGTATGGATTCAATCATATTAAGGCTGTTAAGGGCTCCTTATCCTCATCGCCTGTGGTATTGATCCTGGACTCACCTCAAGACCTCCTGGATGTGATGGACAGTGCAGTATCTCCACCATCTAAATATGGATATAACAATAACAGAGATAAGCTTGGAGTTGGATGATAGTATAATTGTAGGCACTTGAGTCTGAAGCTGAGTAACTTCTATCTATTTTTTTAGCTTTAAAAAACTGACAAGGTTACCTGACCCACATGATCACATGACATCGTTGAAGTCATATGCAAATCAGGTACTGAATCCCTAACAAGTTTTTTTTTTTTTTTTTTTTGGGGGGGGGGGGGGGGGGGGATCCAAATTTATGAGTTAACCCGAAGTCACACTAGAGTTTAAGCTTGCAAAATTCTGTCGTATGACGCTACGAAAAGGGGCGGGATTAAACAAGATGAATAGACATTAAAAAAGCGAGTGATTGCTCCATGTTTTTAATTTCTGTTCAGAGAGGTCATGTTTCGATCCTGGATTGGTCTCACGCAGTCAAGTGATGCGATTTCGCAGGTCAGAGTTCACCAAGCTTGAACTTTGCACCGCAGCGAAATGTGAAACTTGACGCATGACCCTGCGTTTCGGGTCTGACGCACTCGCATGCATATGAATGGAAGTCTATGGGGAGTAAAGTCCAGTGTGACCGTGGCTCACATTGCACTTTTCAGCCCATAGACTTCGACTGCGTCCGAAATCGCATACTTCCATCCTTTTTAGTATGCTAAATTAACGCTAAAACAAAAAAATCATTACCTTTCTTAAAATGCTCCTAATATACACTGATGTTTTCATTTGTTTCAGAAAAAAAGGAATTTCCATCCACACTATACAACCTAAAACACATGAGAAGTAACCATGTATGCTTACTGAGCATGTAAACGTACCTGCAGTGGCTTAAAGCAGGGGTTTTCAAACTTTTAGGACACCCCCGCCTTTCAAGTTTGTCTAGTTTCACTCGCGCCCCTTCCAGGCACCCCTCCCCTGAGCCAAAATTATAATGCATGTGCAAAAATCATTCACACATTACTTGCTGCAAGGACAGAATGCTAATCGGTAAAATCTGTGGTTGGATTCCAGACAAGGCTAACCATAAATCATACATAATCATACATACAGAAAATCCTGATTTGCAAAGCAAAGATCGCAGAGCCCTGACAGTGTGGTTGAGTCGAACATGAGTATAGTTACATGGGCAACAATACTTTAATACAATTTTAATACGATTAAGACAATACTCTGATTAACAGTCTACCATGTTAACAGCGATTTTTGATGACCTTAATCCGACTAAAGTCATAAATGAACTAAACAGAAATGGAATTAAGATGTGGAGTATGCAGCTATTAGTGACATTAATGACGTAAACACCGCAATCAAACTATTACCGTCATGTAGGACTTTTCGTCCACATTTTGCGACAAGATCCACACACACGGCTGTCAGTAAAGGATAGCACATACACACATACATATCACGACTCTGCAGGAAAAAAACACTTTCCATAACACCTTAATCATATTACGGTCTTATTCAAATAAGGGCAAATAACGATTACTGATGTCCACGTAAACATAGTCAGTAGTGTCTTCAAAGTAAGTGAAAGATCTAGAAGGGCATCCTGCTGATTTGATTTCGAAGGAAACTTGTTTTTTGTCAGTCGGCTCACCGGTTTGACATTCATTCACCGTCATTCATTTTAAAAAGCACCTGGTCCACTTTATTTGTATATGTTTTACTCAAACGCATAAACTGTACAGGTGCCTGATAGTTAGCTGTGGAGCTAACGTTAATCAGATTCCCTCTAGTGAGCGCATAAAAATCGTCATCATAATTTACTCGAGTACACTCCTCAAATTCTCGCGCCCCACAGTTTAAAAACCCCTGGCTTAAAGTATCAGGGAACGATTCACAATAGTCCAGAAGACCAGTCCAAGAGTGATTCTGGATAGGTATAGTTTAGTATAAGGTGGATTTCTGATCCAGCAACTGATTAAAATTAGAGAATACTTTCCTCCTAGTTATTGATGTTAATTTGGCACCTGGTGGTGATTTACTTAATTATCTGACAGACCCCTATTTAACTGGCAGCCTAACTTTCTCATTTCTTCCCTGACTTTGAAAAATTGTGAGCCATTTTAAAAAGTGACAGAAACTCTCTGACAGCAGGTTGTCCAGATGTTGGCGAGAGAAGTTGGTTATTCCAATCTGTGATTTCTAGAAAGAAACTTTAATGGATTCGGGTCCAGTTGAAAATGTTTATTATCAAACTAAACCCAAAGCATATGCAGAAGTCAGTGAAAGCAGGAGGTGAAGTGTCATGGTTTGATGTTGAGTTGTACAGTAGAAGTTTGGTCTCTTGTACATCTCCATATGTAGAGTGAATGGAAAGGCTTCATTCCTCATTTTCCTTCGACTTGGTGCCTTAATTCATCAGGGGTCACCACAGTGGAATGAACCGCCAACATATCCAGCATATGATTTACATTGTTGATGCCCTTCTAGCTGCAACCCAGTACTGGGAAACACCCATACACACTCATTCCCACCCATACACAACGGCCAATTTAGTTTATTTAATTCACTTATAGCCTATGTCTTTGGACTGTGGGGGAAACCGGAGCACCCAGAGGAAACCCACGCGAACACATGGAGAACACAAAAACTCTACACAGAAATGCCAACTGGCCCAGCCGGGACTCAAACCAGCGACCTCCTTGCTGTGAGGCTACAGTGCTAAACACTGAGCCACTGCTTCAAAAAGTTAAAACAGGAAAGATTTATTGAAGTTAAAACATTAAAATAATAAAATGGCTGCTCAGAGTCCTGATATAAACCTGACTGAACATTTCTGAAAATTCTTGACAATAGTAAGGCTAGGCACAGAAATCCTGATGTAATGGGGACACTGAGGACAAACATGCATATGAGAAGGAGATTATCATGTTAAACAAAACTATATATCCAATCACAAAGCAAGCTGACAGAAGATAGAACAAAACAAACACGGTCATGTCACAGCACATTGATTTGGACAGCAGAGATGGAGATTTTTTGAGGTCAATATGTTCCAAGTCTCGAGAGATTTTGTTGTGTTCGCATTTGGAGTTCAGGTTGAAAATCTGTTGGTGCGTGTGTGTGTGTGTGCTGTCTTTGTCAGATCACGACACACCACATAAAATACACATCTTTTTATTTATCCTTTTATAAATAAATATAAATATAAATATATATATATATATATATATATACAGTATAGCATGGTTTCCGCTAGATTCATTCTTCCATGGCGGGGCGCCACACCAAAATTCATCCTGCCACGGCTACATAACAGCTTCCATTCAAAAACATTCAGCCATTTTCTTTTTATAGCGGGTTATAATTGCACCAAAACCTATTAAAAGGTAAGTGAATTATAACAGCGCAAACTTTTCTGTAATCGTAGTTCTATACGCTATTTGTTTAACCCTTTAAAGTGACAAGCTGACTGACTGACAGGTACGTGATGCGTGAGGCCAGCAAACACGACGTAGTTTTCAGTTAAGATGAACACAGTTTCCAAAATTATACTTTATAGTCTATGGTTCTGCATGCAATGACTATCTTGCTGGAGTTTATAGCCGTTTCACTTTACTTCAGGACACATTAATGCCGCTCTGTAGGTCTATTGGACGCAATTATAAATGTTCCTAGCAAATCTAATAAATGTTGGAGACATACTCGTTACATAAACTAAATCGCACTTCAGCAGAGTTTATTTGAGGGCGAGCAAGAAGTTTTGTGCACGAATAGAGGAAATCGGCATGCAAGCAAAGAGATTTGCATGCTCGTATTACATGAATGCGATCTCAACTTGTAATTCTGCGCTCATGACATTTGTCATTAAAATAACACCATTATCGCTATAAGTAGTTGTTAGATCTGTGTCTACCAGTTCTGCCGCCACAGCTAAAAAAAATCCTAGAGGAAACACTGGATATATATACACAAGTAGCAGTGCAATATGGCTGCATATTGGCATTGGTGGCGTCCGTTTCGCTCGTGGCCGCAGACCGTGAGCCTTAGGGCTTACTCACACTATGCTATCGAACCGTGCCCAGGCCCGTTTCCCGAATCGTTTAAGAAGTGTGAGTGCTGTGAATTGGGCTCAGGCACGGTTCACTTGGGCTCGGGCGCTGTACGCTTACAGTGTAAGTGCAAGCGTACCTAAGCCAGAAACTGAAAGCGAGACGTGACTTTTAAGGGACTGTGTCATATGAATTAATTATTCATACTGTTCAATGAACGCAAACTGTTGTAGATTATTAAAGACGCAAATCCCTCACTGCACGACAGCTGCGCCTTCAGCAAACCTCCTAATTCCAGCAGGACGAGGACTGTTTATGAGCGTCAAAAGTGGCTGATCTGTTTGGCGAAATATTAGACTGCGTGTCACCGCATATCAAACGACTTAAATGATATAACAAAAGAAATCTCCACTGTGCTGAGCGAGAGCGCTTACTGAGCAGCGCATCATCAATGACGTAAGCATGCCCATGCCCGAATGTAATATGAGTGCGGGCTGTTGGGGGAAACGGGAGGGGGGACAAGCGTGCTTTGGCCTGGTTCAAGGCAACTTTATAAAGTGTGAGTACGGCCTTAGTGTCCCACCAGTGCACATATACAGCTACAAGTGTGATATTGCATTTATACAACAGTTCAACGACATAATCATGTATATCAAAAAGAAAATCAAACACGGAAAGTATAAAAGTCCTTTTGTAAGAGGAACTACTTTCTTCCACCATTTATTCACATTTGCAGCTGACTATCAGCAAAAACCATTAAAACCGAAAACATCACTTTAGAGCTAATATTTGAATGATTCTCTAGCGTAATGTCTAAAGTGATGAAAAAACAGGTGACTGCTCACATTTTCAGATTATAAGGCTGAACGGCATGAAATGCCATCATAATCACATTACCCAGTATTTCTATTTTCTCTGTTGCAATTGGGAGATCACAATTAACCCTGAAAAAGCCAAAGCAAAGCAAACACTACCAGATCACTGTGGTATTATTACAGCACTACAACATTCAAATAAGAGATCAACTTAGAATGTCACTTACCAGTTTTATAATGATTTGATTAGCTGTAGTTTGAAATAATGCTGAGGTTTTTCTCCTCTAAGGGCTTATTATGCTGTCTCTGTCACCTTCTTGTGGAAGAACGTCAACCCTCTTTGCTCTGCTCAATGAAAGGCTAATGGCAGCCAATGCGCTGTATCTCTGTATCTGTAACATTTAAAATTGTCACTATCCTTGTAAATAAACTGGATAGTTGCAATCTTAACAACTACATTCTCGCCAAAAATGCCTCAAAAGTACATTATGTTGTCCAACAGCTGCAATATTTGTCAAACTGTAGTGAGTTTATTAATCTGCTGTCACTCTATGTGGGTGGAGTAATACACAAGGGTGAGGAGGCTGTACGAGCTGTTATTGCAGAATATTGCCTGGTTATCAGCTAGGTTCGACAACCAGGCAGAACTGTTGTGTATATATATAAATAATTAATATTACATTTTATTTATTTTAGTGTGTTACCAGTCTTATTAAAGGACAGTCAACATTTAGTCCAGCATGTAAAACGCCCATGTCAAATCTCCATCACACTTTCTGATGACAAGCACACTGGTTCTATTTGATTACATTATTTTATGTAAATTAATTATTCGATATTCGTGCATAGTTATTTGGGGCTTTTAAAGTCTGTATTACTGTAACATATTTTATTCAGTAATATTTGATTCTTGGTTAAAACATGTGTCTTGCATTCCTTGTTGTGCAATTAACTGACTGTTATGATTACTAATGGAAGAAGAACATACTGTTGTGTTTCAGTGTTTGTGCTAAATGTTCTAATGACAAATTATTAAAAAGATCTTGCACTTAGCAAGCTGTATTTTTTTTCTCTCTCTCTCAACCAAATTATTATCATTATGCATTCTGCTCTGGAAATACATATTTTAATAGCTTGAAATAATATATAATTCAATGAACTGTATTTTATTATTTATTTATTAATTTGAAGGGATAGTTCACCCAACAATTTCAATTGTGTTTCTTCTTTTTGAACACAAAAGAAGATATTTTGAAAAATGCTGATTGCTGGGAGTGATTACTTACGAAGATTTATTTTTTATCCTACTTTTGAAGTTTTTTTAAAATGTCTTCTTTTATGTTTAACAGAAGTAAGAAACTCATAAAAATCAATTTCAATTTAAAATCACATGAGGGAGAATAAAAAAGGTAATTTCCTTTTTTTTGGGTGAACAAACCCTTTAAACTTTTAAATTTTAATTACAAAAAATAAATAATATTTGAAAATACTTTAAAAATGCATTTATGGAGTCATAAATTGTTTAAAAAAATGTTTTAAAAGGAGCTTGACGGTAGTTAAAACACACATAAAAAGAAAGAGAGAGGTACCAGTTTATTAATCCATAAGTGGAAATGAGGGATCTATATCAGATCTTTATTTCCATATGTAGATATACTGTATCTTCTTTATCATACCTAAGCCATAATCTGCTATCAGATATGAATTCTCCTCCAAAGAAATTTCATTTGTTCTGCATTACTCCAAGATCCCAGAACAATCGGGTCAGAAAAAAAGGGTGTTGCATTACATTACGGGCAGAGTCATTGATTTATTTGCAGTTTTCCACCAGACTCCAGCCAGCATGAGCTACCAAACTATGTACATATTTATATTTAACATGGATATCGATTTAGATGTCACAGCGATGTATCTCATTAGGGCTTCACTATGGAGAGCACTCCTCCAAGAGTGGCCACAGAAGGTTTTCCGGCTTGTGTCTGAGTGGTATCTAGAGGGAGGGTGTTATTGATCAAGGCTCATAATTGGTACAGGGCTTAATACAGGAAACGCTAGTTTGTTTGATTTCATTTGGCACAGATACTTAAAAGGGGAAGGGTTGAAGCAGAGACATCAATAAGCTGATCATGAAAGGAACCGCACTGGCCTATTAGGCTGTATGTGTGTGTGTGCGAATATTGCATTTCCACTCCGCAAAAATGAAATGT
This sequence comes from Danio tinwini, assembly GCA_903798205.1. Taxonomy (NCBI): domain Eukaryota; kingdom Metazoa; phylum Chordata; class Actinopteri; order Cypriniformes; family Danionidae; genus Danio; species Danio tinwini. The sequence continues at coordinate 9,551,512 of CAIGQZ010032997.1, forward strand.
CATTTGTAATGATAAGATTCTGAGCTAAAGATATGAAACTAATCAGTAATTGATCAGTGGTAAAAATAGCAAGGAAAATGTCAGCGATACCTTTTTTTTAATAATAAGGCTCTGCAACTGGATATAACTCTATTTTTCAATTGGATACAGTATATACATTTTACAGAAGCACATACCGGTATGCTCAGAATACATATGCCATTAAGGCCATTAATTTAGTAATCTTACTAAACCGCATGAAAATGTCCACAATGCTCTAAAAAACGTACATAAATAATTAAAGAATATATATATATATATATATATATATATACACAGTTGAAGTCAGAATTATTAACCCCCAGTTGATTTTTTTTCTTTTTTAAATATTTCCTAAATGATGTTTAACAGAGCAAGAAAATCTTCACATATGTCTGATATGTTTATTTCTTTTGGAGAAAGTCTTGTTTGTTTTATTTCGGCTAGAATAAAAGCAGTTTTGATTTTTTTAAAACCATTTTAAGCTCTAATTGATTTGATTCTTGCATCGGGGGAATCCCTTATTATGGTGGGCATATCCCTTATTTTCACATCCCAATGTTGACTGGTATGTGCCTTGAAAAATATTTAGTAAAATATTATTTCATGTCATCATGGCAAAGATAAAATAAATCAGTTATTAGAGATAAGTTATTAAAATTATTATGTTTAGAAATGTATTGAAAAAATCTCTCTGTTAAACAGAAATT
>CAIGQZ010032997.1:9572239-9582585 GCA_903798205.1 Danio tinwini
ATGCATCATGCAAACAATTTTGATACTGCAATAAAGTAAAGTTGCTACTTGAAGTTAATATTCCAATCACATATTTACTGCCATTGAACATTTTATAAACATGTTTATGAAGTACAACAAAATATGAGGGGTTAACTTGCAGTAGTATAAAAACAAATGGTGCATTCCAAATCTTATGCACTATTTTACACCATTTTGTAGTATAAATAGTGTAAGTAATGCATTCACACTGAAAACTCTACAAATAATAAGTGCATTTTAAATACCCAGATGATGCACTTATTCAACCAGTGAAATGAAGTGTGGAACACTTCACGCACTCAACGACCGCTGCTTTGCTCACGTAGTAGAAGGGGAAGAGCTTTCAGGTGCTCATGTTGGATTACGGCAGGGGTGTCAAACTCAATTCCTGGAGGGCCGCAGCCCTGCACAGTTTAGTTCCAACCCTAATTAAACACACCTGATCAAACTAATTGAGTGCTTTAGGCTTGTTTGATACCTGGAGATAGATGTGTTGAAGCAGGGCTGGAACTAAACTTTGCAGGGCTGCTGGCCTCCAGGAAGTTTGACACCCCTGGATTACGGTATTTATTTTGGATTGTGAAAGCAAAATTCTCAGAGAGTGATTGTATTGCCTCCTGATGGTGAATGCGGTTATACTCATGGCAGGTATTATTTGGTAGTTTGGTTATTTATTTTACTAATTTGGCAACTGCCAAACATAATCTGGGAAATGATTAGAATTTCTGCTTAGTAAAAAAACCATTTGTGCTCCATTTGGGATGACACTACATACATATACGCTGTTGACTGTGTGTAAGAATAGTACATAGTGCATAAGTGCATAGTGCACAAGTGTGCCACTTGGGATGCAGTGATTGTCATACCAGCAAGACGTTAACTTATGATTGGATCACAAAATATACTAAGAGTCCTAAGAGACTTTTAAGGCTGTACAGCGAGATCTTCAGAATTATGTGAAAAAATATCAGATTTGCAAGTAACCACAGAATTCTAAAAAAGTCTTAATTGTGAAGAAAAAAAGTGCTAAAGTGGTGTCTACACACCTAATTTTAGACAAAATGAAAATGAAATGAATTTAAAATGAAATTGTGCCTCATCCAGCCTGGCGTTTTTATCTTGTTTCAGAAAAACAATGTTCGTCCACTATACAGCTTAAAACATGTTACATGCTTACTATACAACTTAAAACATGTTACATGGCCATTCAAGTCCACTAAGAAATTTCATATTTTGCCATATAGTCCAGTCAAAGAGTGATTACTGATAGCTATGTCTCTGTTTTCAGAAATGATAAAAAAGAATACCAGCATTTCCAAACTAAGGCCATCTTCACACACGTACATGGGTCATTTTATATAAAAAAAGATTTCCCCTTCAATGAAAAGGTGAGAACAAAGGTGCATTAAAGTCTCATGGTGGAAAAAACATGGAATAAGCAATGTTCTTGCCGCGAACGTGAAATTTGCCACATTTGTATCTTGCAGGTTTGGTGTGAACCAGTGGCAGATTTAGACATGGGCAATATGTACGATCACCCAGGGCAGCATCTTGCACCGCCCCAAATACCGCTGATCATATTCATCCACGACACCTACCCTCGACCACCCCGCTCTTCACTTCCATGATGCTGGGATGAGGACCATGAGGGCGGCAAAGTCTTTGTTTGCCTAGAGCACCAGCTAGGCTTGTACCACTCCTGGTGTGAACCTAGCTGCATTGGCCAATCAGAAAGGAGACACGCTGTTATATCATGATGCGTAAACTCAAGTTGTAGTGTCCACACCATCACACCATACATGGATTTTTGGAAAATCTTCACCCTGTCCAGTTTTCAGAAAGTCTCTGTTTTAGTCACCTGATACTTTCGTGTGAAAAACAAAACAAAACAGAAAAACCATGTAGAAAAAAAAGGGTAGTTTTATCCATGTTTGTGTGGACAGGTCCTAAAATGGGATTTGTAACATTTTCAAAATGGCCTATTTTCAAGTGTTGAATATGGTGGAGTACACTGTAAAAAAAAAAAAAATGCTGGGCTCCACACAATTCCTTTATGTTGTCCCAACTAGGCTTGGGACGATAACCGTTTTCAAGGTATTTCACGGTTTGGTAAAGTCAAGTTTTTAAAACCACCTAAATTTTCAGCAATACTGTTCCTAAGGTATGTGTACGATTTTTTTATTTACTTTTTTTTTTTTTTTTTTTAGGACAGCAGTATCGTCAGCAGAAAAGATATCTAACGATGCAGTTTTTACTTGGAAAAAAAAAAGTTTTTGAAACAAATGAAGTCAATGTATAGGCAGAAGTCAATAATTGATTCAGCCTGACATGTTTACTGCTCCAAAATATTTTAAATGTTTCTCAAAATAAAATATATTGTGTTCAAAGGAGAAAAAGTTTTTGTTTTTTCCTCAGAAATAAAAAAAAAACATATTTTAGAGCAGTAAACACAATACCGTGCTACCGTGACACCATGATATTTTTATCCAAGGTCATCATACCGTCAGAATCTTATATCGGCCCATGCCTAGTCCCAACACAAATCAATTAAGTTAACTTACTTGTTTTTACAAATTTGAATGGATTGAACATGAAACAATAAAGTTGTCCCCCACCCAAAAAAAAGAAGAACTGTGTTTTAGTTCATTTTAAATAAGTAGCCTGAACTAGAAGCAAAAGTTATTTCATTGAGTGCAGTTTGGACACCAGAGTTAAAAAAAAAAAAAAAAAAAAAAAAACGAATGCACCTAACATTTACGTGGTTATAACTTGTAATTGTCCAAAATAAAAGTTGGAAGAGTCATGAACTTAAAAGACTCCATTTTCTCTTTTTTTTATTGTTTACAACATTCATATTATTATTTTAAACGTATTGAACTCTACTGAGGAAATGAGCAACATGTGTCCTGTTGTTTTGTCTACTATGCCGTAAATAAAACATTTCCCTCACACTACTCGGATCACATGATTGTCCATTTGCCAGGGCCTCAGCGCGAGACTTAATGATCGCACCTTTTGCTCAGCTCGATGCTGCTTTATCCCAGGATTCCCTGTCATAAATCTCATTGGCTCAATATAGATTAGGCATGTCAGGACTCTGCGGCTCTAGGAATCATCACCTTGGCCGAGACGCTGCTTGTCAATCTTGATTAATCTTGTGGTCGTGTTTCCGACGTCTCCTGTTGTGCAGCAGGAACAGGTGTATCGGGTTACCTCTGGGATTCTAATGAAATCTGCCTCGTACCCTTGTCCCAAAACCTAATTTACCTCAGTCTTCATGCTGGGTCTGCCAGTGACTTATTTAGTCCTTCACAAAGGTTGAAGAGGTTACTCGAGCACCCTTGGGAGTGGATTCTAGCATGGACCCTCTCGGATGACAGAATGCCGTCGCTACAGATTAATTGATAAGGGTTCATATGAATTGACACTCATGTCTTAGTTACGTCAGAGAGAATATGGATTTTTGATGTCTGAAGTGCTGATTCAAGACTCTTGCTGTCTGTGAGGAAAATACGTTTCGGCTGTTGTCTCAATAAAGTTTGTAATATTATTAGGTTGCAGGTTTTCATTAAAATTACTTATATGTTTAACATATTTAGGAATTAAATAGCTTAATTTCTATTGAATGGAATTTGTCTGGCTATTAATCATTCATCAGCTATTTATCTGTACCATTATCATTTAGCCCTGTCTATTGTTTTCAAATGACTATTATCACCCTTGGTGATGAACAGATCTTCATCATTTCGGACACCCTTGTTTGTCATTGACCCCTGTAATACACTCTCACTTTTAAATGTAATAAACTCCGTCATTTAGTTCAAACGGTTGCCTTATTGTAGGGTGCAATACCCATAGCAACGTAGAACCCCAAGGCAAAGAACAAAGAGAAAATAGATCAGTCGACATCAAAGCGAGTGACTTCTTCCGTTTTGAGGTCAGAAGATGGTTCATCATCCTTTGTAGTGGAACGCAATTGGAGGTAGGTCAATATGCAGCAAGACCGCAGCTCGCCGGATGCTACAGAGCTTCACATCACGACTGTGATTACATGCCTACTCAAACGCCTCCTCCTTCAGCTTGGAGGAGAGCAAGCGCTGGAATCCAGGTGTCCACACCACCTGTGCGGTTTTTGCGAGCACCTGCAGCATTGAAGATACTCAGCGTTCTTCTGTACCCATTTCATTTTCTCCGGCATCGCTGGCACGGCAGTAAAGTCAGTTGGGAGCCTAAAGAAAAAAAGTTTGCAATTTGTTTCTGCCCAGCAGGCGTGGTAAATACAGCCCCCCTTCAGGGATGTCACACAGATGATTTTCCACACCACATTGTATGGGTCCCATGGGCTGCCATATCACCCTTTTTACAGAATGCCCACAGCTCTGCGATAAGGCCGCTCCTGATGGGACTAATGCACAGCCGACAAGCCGCCCCTGCACTACAGGTGTTGAGAAATCAAATTTGAACAGCAGACTGCACTCATAATAGCTACAATCAGACAAACAGGTGACTACGGCTGTGAAAAAGACAGGTCTTTCACTGCAATCTTCATGCTAGCTTCTGTTTGCACATGGTAATGAAAACGGATAATTATGCCTTCGGTTACTAAAACGCACCTGCTTTTGCTTCCATTTATAAAGGTGCTTAACGATCTGCTGTTGCTGTGAAAGTTTTTTTGTCCTCCCTTTTCACAGGGCTTCTCATTTAAAACAGGAAACTATCGAAAACACCGCTTAACCAACAAGCCAGAAATTCCACAAGGAGTTGAATTTCGTTTCGCTTTGGGACGTATCAGGAGACACAATCACAACTCTGCAGCTCCCCCTGTCCAGGTGAGAGTTTATCCATGTAAACAGTTTTTGATAAATGGCCTCGATTACGCGACCGAGTGACAAGCCGGTGGAAAGTGACCATGTCATCTCCTTCAATTAAAGTTGTTCCTTGGGTTCTGTAGACTTTATCTAAGGTTCAGTCTGAGCTTGTACATGCTGTCAGGATAAATTAGGGCCGCTGACCAGAGAAGCATGTGGCAGCACTTAGGACACTTTTCAAGCTGGCTGCAACCAGGCCGCGAGGGATTTAACCTGCAAATCAGTGGGCAGAGATCAGATCAGACCGAAACAAAGGCACAGAGAGGCACAGATTTTTGCTCCATAGGGGATCCTTCATAAATACGTCATTCCTTGTTATTTGATTCAATTGAATGCTAGAGAATATTTAATACGGCTCAAGGAGCTGCAGTTATGCTTTTAAAGGTTTTATTTGGCATTGCACACGCTACAATGATATGTGTAGTTTGTGATCAATTCATAAACCATGAATCCATTGCAGGTTCACATTTGCATAAATTGGTTTAGAGAACATACTGCATTATCCTCATCCTCAGATTTATTAAGTTATTCTTAAGATTTATTGATTTTCATTTGTAAACTTTGATTATATGTGTGATAGTAAATAGCTTGCACATCAATATCATCGTTTTAAAGATTCATGGAATACTGTTTATAGTAATATATATATATATATATATATATATATATATATATATATATATATATGTGTTTTTTTTTATAGTAATATGACTATCATTAATAACTTTAGTTTTCCAAATGGAAAAAAAAGTTAGTTTGCTGGTTGTATATGCTATATGCTTTTTCAAATAGTGCATTCCCCAGCCTTAGGCTATACACGCTCCGCATGTCTGTTGTTATTGAGCCCTGACATGCAGACAAATTCACGGCAGGTGTTTAGAATAGTTCTCTTTGAGCTAGCCTACATATTATGACTTCAATTAAAATTTATTTTTAGAATCGATTTGAATTTCGTACCTGTATATGTTTCGTTGTTCATGCAGGCATAAATGCCATGAATTATTTTGTAAGCTATTTTTTTAGTTTCATAGATTTAGTAGGACTATTCCAGGAACAAATTATTCCATTTCATAATCAATTATTAAAGTACAACTTTAATTAAATCAAAGATATGCATTAATAAGACGTGGTCGTGGAATCGAATTTGTAATTTGAATTATGTTCAGGGCTCCTAGTTTAAAATAGGCTAACAGTCAGTTAAACTATATAGTATAAGATAACACACAGCTGCCTAAATAAATAGGCTAAAAAATACACAGTTGATCACTTAGGCCTATTAAATTCTTATTTAAAAACTTTACTGAAAGTAAAAAGCACAAAAAAGAATGCCGCTTTTCACACCGCTTAGCTCAAGTGCTCGGGCTGCTACAGTATATCAGTTCAATATGCTCACTATGTAAAATAACTGCCCCCTGCTAGCCATGTGTTTCTTGGGTTAGACCATGTTTTGATTTACTGCGGAGACATACGACATTTCTTTAAATCACTTGAGCATTCTCAGTAGCTATGTCTGTACATGTAGCAGATCTTAAGGTCTTAATTGGAATTAGAGCATATCAGATAAAGAAAAGACATTTTCTTAAGCTTAGTTATTGACGTAAAAACACTCTTTTAAATATGAATATTCTAATATAGTATAATTTTGAGACTGACTGTATATTTTCATAGACACAGCTGACACACTGAACACCTGTGAGAGGGAAAAGGTCAAACCTCCCAGATCAAGATACGAAGAGTGTTATTCATCAAATAGTTGGGTTCTGGGTGTCCAGATGATAATTTGCAAGAGTCTGTACTATTCACAGCTGCCATGCACACAGCTCCTGTGTGATTAGTGCATTTAAAATGCCAATATTCTCTCAGGAAATGGAGACCAAGACAAAGCAGTTCAGCTAGCAGGTCAACAGACAACATGGTGGGAAGAAATGAGGTTCAAACCATTAAATGAATCATTCGTGCTGTCTGACTGATGTATTTAGAAGTGGAGTTCTCTGTGAAAATACCCCCGCCCTCTCTGACTAGATTCATTTTCTTGAAGAGGGAAAAATATGTAGATCAAGTAACTGTCTGATTCCTAAATGTGCAAATGTCACTATTCACCCCCTGTTGGCAGTTGAAATGTACTTTCACAAAACACTTTTGGTTGTACTCATTGCATGCAAGATGTGTTTCTTTTGAAAAATATACAGACATCAATAGAATAAAAGTAAAGCGTTGAGTAATGATTGTTGGTGTTGTGAATCACAAAGCAGGGGTGCTGATGTCAGTATAAATACCATAAAATGAACTACTAGTTGCTAGGTAACCAACCATACCATAATTACACAAAACAGAGCAGCCTATCATTTGACGTTTGGGGTTGTCACATTGTGCTTAAAAAGGGTCTAATCTATGTTTGTACAAATGACACTGCTATATATATATATATATATATATATATATATATATATATATATATATACATACATACATACATACATACATACAGTTGAAGTAGGAATTATTAGACCCCGTTTATTTTTTTCCCAATTTCTATTTAACAGAGTGATAGATTGTATGGCTTGTTTCATATGTAAACAAGTATCTGCATCTGAAAAGGTGTGAATCAAATGGCCTACAGGAACTCAAGAGTTGTGACCCAACTAAACCATTTGGGTAATACAGTACTTTGGGCTAAGTTACTTGAAGACAGACGAGTTAACATTACTGCTGAGGAACTGCACTATTCATTGTCTTCAATAAAGTCTTCTGTAAGAACTTTGGTCAGCTTTCTTATTTTATGTGTTAGAGCAGTGGTGGGCAAACTTTTTAGACCAGAGGGCCACATCAAGTTTTGCAAAACAAGTGAAGGGACTACATGTCAAATCCTTAAAAAATAACTTATTCTTAGTGGCAGTATGCATGGTATGCAGAAACACGTCACATTACCACAAAACAGATTTGTTTTATAGTTATTATTGAGTCAAATTAATTTGCACTGCTATTTATATTTACTTAGCAATCATCATAAAACAATAAAATAATCCCTTATAAAATAATAATAATAATAATAATAATAATAATAATAATAATAATAATGTAATAGTTTTTACAGTGGAGAATAGAAAAGATATTGTCTGATAGAAACACATTAAAATTGTCTCATTAACACATTAAAAATAATTTTTAAAGTTTACTATTCAGTCAAATTCACAATAATCTAATTTGCACTGCTTTTAGAATATACAGATCAATCATTATACAACTTGATGAAACCACAAATCTTTGATAAAATAACTTTTTTAAGTAAATGTTTGCATGGAAAATATATTCTATGACAAAAATTAACACATTTAACCAGCAAATATTATACAATTTAAGTTAAATTCACAACAATCTCATTTGAGCTTGTATTAATATGCTCATATCAATCATAAAACTATGAGATAAAACGGAAGAAGAATCTGAGGGCGTACTCACACTATGTACAGTTGCCTTGAACCGGACCGAAAGCACACTTGTCCCCCCTCCTGTCTCCCCCGACGGCCCGCACTCACACATTGCACTCAGGCCTGAGCACACTTACGTCATCGATGATGCGCTGTTCAGTAAGCGCTCTCGCTCAGCACAGTGGAGATTTCTTTATATCGTCGTTTGGGATGCAGTGACACAGTTCAATATTTCGCAGAACAGATTATCCACTTTTGATGCTCATAAACAATCATAAAGTCCTTGTGCTGCAGGTATTAGGAGGTTTTCTGAAGCTGCAGCTGACGTGCAGTGAGGGGTTTGTGTCTTTAATAATCTATGACAGTTTGGGTTCATTAAACAAATCCAAATGAAACTCTGAAAAAGGCTTGCAGGACTAGCTTCCGTTACAGACTCTTGAAAAGAGCTCTGTGTCAAATGTCTTATGCTGGGCTTTTAAGTTTGTGGCAAGTTTTGTAGCCTTGTTTGTCTTTTCTGCAGGTGACTAGTTGACAGCATAATTCAAATGTTTGCTTGAAAAATGCAGAATTAGGTTGTAGTCTTTAAAAACAGCAATACTTTCTTGACATATTAGACATACATACTGCTTTCTGTCCAATTTGGTGAAGAAGTATTTTGTTGTCCATTCTTCCTTAAACACACGACATTCAGAGTCAATTTTTCTTTTCTTTTCTTTTTCATTATTTCGTCATTAACGGTCGAGTGCATTTTAATATCCGAGAGTGTGTTCTAGTTCTACTGGTTGCTCTAACTGTACCGTGTGCAATACTTCATCATTAATTTACTGATTCTGAAACCAAACCGTTACTTAAAAGCAGCATTTTAAAAACTCCCTTGTGGGCCGGATGAAAGTGTTCAGTGGGTCGCATATGGCCTGCAGGCCATAGTTTGCCCACCTCTGTGTTAGAGTCATCTAATACATTGGTGAGCCACCCAAGAACGGTTAAACCAAATACAGCAAAATCTAACTGGAGAGAAGATTTTTTTCAACACATTTCTTCCCATAATAGTTTTAATAACTCATCTCTAATAACTGATTTATTTTATCTTTGCAATGATGACAGTAAATAATTTTTACTAGATATTTTTCAAGACACTTCTATACAGCTTAAGTTGCCATTTAAAGGCTTAACTGGGTTAATTAGGTTAACTAGGCAGGTTAGGGTAATTAGTAGGCCCACATGGAATCTGCGCGCACAGAATTCCGCAGAATTCCGCAGTTTTCTGCAGATTTTAGCCCATCATTATTCTGTTTATTTACTTGAGTAAATGTGTGTAAATCAAAATTTATTCAGTTTTTTTCATTAATTACAGTAATATTATTGACTAATATAAAAATGTTCATCTGATTTGTGTACAATGCAGTTTGTAAAGTAATAATTTTTTGTCTTTTAGTAGAATTATTATACGAGAGACTTGCTTTGTTTACCAAATAAAGTTAATCTAATTGGATTTGCATTTTAAACATTAAATAAATGTTAAAAAAGGTTGTTTTTTTTCACATATTGAGGTTTTAGTTATGATACTCCCAAAATAATTTAGCAGAAATCCGCAGATTTTTACCAAAATTCTCTGCAGAAATTGCAAAAAACCTCCGCAGATTCTGTCTGGCCCTGGTAATTAGGCAAGTAATTGTATAACGATGGTTTGTTCTGTAGACAATTGAAAAAAAATTATATCTTAAGGGGCTAATAATTTTGACCTTTAAATGGTTCTTAAAAATTTTTAAACAGCTTTTATTCTTGCCAAAATAAAACAAATAAGACTTTCTCCAGAAGAAAAAATATTATCAGACATACTGTGAAAATGTCCTTGCTCTGTTAAACATAATTTGGTTAAACATAATTAATAATAATTCAAAGGGGGGCTAATAATTCTGACTTCAACTGTATATGCATCATTTATATTATATTATATTATATTATATTATATTATATTATATTATATTATATTATATTATATTATATTATATTATATTATATTATATTA
>CAIGQZ010032997.1:9582595-9610626 GCA_903798205.1 Danio tinwini
TATATTATATTATATTATATTATATTATATTATATTATATTATATTAAGGCATACACGTTTTGATAGCAGGGTTCTTTTTTAATACAAGGTAAGGCATGTGTTAAAAATAACACTTTTACCCATGCAGACTGCGTAAGTACAGTTGCAGATTTCTACAAATGTGTTAGGCTGATAATTCTCACTTCACATGTAACATGTATAGTGCATAGAAGGTTAGCCAGCAAGTGCTGTGGTCAGACTCACACTCCTCATCTAAAGAGGTGCATTACTGTAGCAACAGATGGCTTGATCTGTGCTGGTAAACCTCACTCATCTGATCTCAAGAGGGACACTCTACAGTCTTTAACATCCTTATTAGCAGGTCTGCATTCCATTCTGAAGACAAAGGTTCAAATCCAACTTAGATCATTACAAGAACTGGAACATGGTTGTGCAACCCTGAGGGGAGAAAGGCTTAGGCAAGCGAGTGTAATGGAGGCTAGCTAGTTTGAGCTGTACAAGTAAACCTCACTCCCTTGGCCTCGGGAGACACACTAGTGACTGACATCAGAAGCCTTTGGAGTGGCCTTTTTTCTGTGGCTCTTAGTGCCCTTGTTAAAGGTTATGAATCCTGTGTCAAGGATGCTTGTTTGAAACACGCAAGACCCGGATGGGAAGAGGAGTGAGTGCAGACTAGCTAGTATAAGCTGAACATAAACCTTACTCCTCGTATCTTAAGACCCTTACATCCAACAGATTCTTAAAGTAATGTGAAATAAAAATGAGGTTTTGTTTTTTAGATTTTATTATCAATATACTAACCTAAAAGTGAATGTGCTCCAAAACAGTGACAAAATTAGCACTCAGTGTATTTTTAATATGATAAAAAAATACTATATAAGGATTCAAACCAACCAAATATGATTTTCTTTGCAACAAATGAAGTCTGCTTTCATGTTAATGTCAAGTGAATTACCATGCAGGTACAGTCTGCTTTAGACTAGAATGAATCATGTCTACAAGACATATCAGACCCATTTGTATTACATAGACATGCAGAAATTGTCAGTATTGCTCTTATAGACTATGGCTGTCATGAGACTGATGAGCTTGAGAAGTTTAGGCTATTGGCTATTGGAAAAGGGAGCTACTTTATTTCCCCGTCTTCCTGTTTCAGTTGAGAGTATGTCAAATATCGAACCAAAACTGACATTTCAAAGCACTTCACAAGACCTTTACATAACTGTCAACCCTCCCGTTTTTCCCGGATCCTCAAGTATTTAACTTTTTTATCCCGCTATCATCCCGTAAAGGTATTTTCCCATATTTCTCCTGTATTTTCAGTCTTTCTCTGAAGGGTGGCAATAATCATTAAAAAGAAGAGCCTCCCTATACGCAATCCATACCGCCAAACCACCAGGGGCTGCCCATTGCTCTTAAATGTGAATCTGTTCTGTGATTTTGCTTTGAAATAAATATAAAAACGGCAGGATTCCCTTTCCTTTTATTACAGGTGCCGTCTCACCTTCATATGTAATCCTCAAAAGAGTTAAATAGCAGTGCATGACTGTCAGCTGACGTGCTCCATACTGATAAATAGAGGCTGTTTCCCAAACAGATTCTGTACACGCGATTTGAAACGGAGCGAAAGTCTGGGTTTTGGATGCCTGTTTAAACAAGCATATACAGTTGCAATCAGAATTATTCAACCCCCTGATTTATTAGCCCCCCTGTTTATTTTATTTAATATTTTATTTATTTCTGTTTAATGGAGAGAAGATTTTTTCAACACATTTCTAAACATAATAGTTTTAATAACTCAACTCTAATAACTTTTTTAAGGGGGGTTGGGGGGACAAATCTCTTATTTTCACATCCAAATCTTGACAGGTATGCCTTTATGGATGTGGTCTTTAGTGTCCTGGAAAGCATCTCCATTTTTCCATGCTGAATACTCCAATTGAACCTAGCTTCCGAGAGGGGTTACTTTTGACAGGAATATATCACATTCATTTGGACAGTCACATACTTTCTACTAAAATAATTTCGACATATTCTTGAGTCAGAATTAAAAGTAGTATAAAGTAAAATTGGTATTTATTGGTAACCCTTGTAAACATGTAATGGAGCATGAAGTTACATTATCGAACATCCTAAGGCAAAGAAGAAACTTCTCACTTTAGAAGTTGTCCGCACACTACGTAAAAATGCGGTGGCGTGCTTTAGTATGTTCGACTAATAGAGAGAAGAAACAGGAAATGTAGGTTTTCTTGTGTGAGGGTTGGTCCTCCAGTGTCCGTTTAGCCGTGAGACTCTCATCTGACTGCTCTCCTCGAACAAGACAAGGAAAGAAAAAGGGAGAGGAGGAGATATTGATTTATAGCCTCCCACAATGCATATCTCTCATTCATCACTGTGTCCATGCGCACTGAGCCATCGCACAATAGCTGGAAGTCCACACGTAACCACAACATATACAACTCTACAAGGACTAACGCACACAAGTCCGTCAAAGACCCTAAATAGTATGTGGACAGTTAGGGCCGGATTTACTAAACGGTGCAATTGAGACCACATTCACATAAATGTACCAATGGGAATAGACAGTTCTCTGGTGATCTACTGACAATGCACAAATTAAAGAACACAGACACAGCAGCTCATTTCCATAATGACCAACACAATCTACCAAGAGCAGCACAAATTAAAATATTGCAGCTCGGTAATCGATATATGCGGATAACATCTTCTTCTGGCGTGCCAAGTAAATGAACACGAGGTAGAGACGGCAAAGTTAAATTGTTAAATAATGTACTAGAAAATACTTTTTGGACCCAGCGTGCAACATAATAAACAACCTCTCCACTCTGGATAAAGAGCTGTCCCTTTCAAACAATAAAAAAAGACATTCTTGCGAAGGCAGCTACTTGTAAGATCTGTCCGGAGTCATTACCCAGGCCATGGCTCATAGACTACATTCACTCAAGAGCCCTCTTGTCATTATCGGCCACTAATTTTATTTGCTTGTTAATTTATTTCCATTAGCGTTGTTGTATCGTTCATAATCACATGCTAATGACCGAGGTATTAAGTCTCATTAGCAGAACTGATGACGGCCAGTCTGATGGGGGGACCGTTTGCATTTGTGTCACATTTATGGACATGTTCTTTGTTTTACTTTTTTAGTCTGTAAGTCTATGCAATTACACTTACTGTCCAATTTATTAGGTACACCTGTCCAACTGCTCATATATGCAAATTTCTAATCAGCCAATCACATGGCAGCAATTCAATGCGTTTAGGAATGGTCAAGATGACCTGCTCCAGTTGAAACTGACCATCAGAATGGGGAAGAAAGGTGATTTAAGTGACTTTGAATGTGGCATGGTTGTCTGTGCCAGACAGGCTGGTCTGTGTATTTCAGAAACTGCTGATCTCTTGGGATTTTCTCACACATCATCACAATCATCTGGTTTGAAAAAGTGAAAATAACCAGTGAGTGGCAGTTCTGTTCAGGGTGCAAATGTCTTGTTGATGCCAGAGGTCAGAGGAGAATGGCCAGACTGGTTTGAGCTAATAGAAGTGCAATAGTAACTCAAATAACCACTCATTACAACCAAGGTATGCAGAAGAGCATCTCTGAATGTCGAACCTTGAGTCAGATGAGCTACTGCAGCAGAAGACCACACCAGGTTCCACTCCTGTTAGCTAAGAACAGAACACTGAGGCTACAATTCGCACAGGCTCACCAAAATTGGACAATAGAAGATTGGAAAAACGTTGACTGGACTGATGAGTCTAGATTTCTGCCATGACATTCAGATGGTAAGGTCAGACTTTAGGGCCAACAACACAAAAGCATAGATCCAACCTGCCTTGTATCAACGTTTCAGGCTGCTGCTGGGGGAGTAATAGTGTGGGGGATATTTTCTTGACACATTTTGGACTCATTAGTACCAATTGAGCATTGTGTCAATCCCACAGCCTACCTGAGTATTGTTGTTGACCATGTTCATGCCTTTATGACCACAGTGTACCCATCCTCTGATGGCTACCACCATCATGTCCATGTCATAAAGCGCAAATCATCTCAGACTGGTTTCTTGAACATGACAATGAGTTCACTGTACTCAAATGGCTTCCACAATCACCAGATCTCAGTCCAATGGAGCACCTTTGGAATGTGGTGGAACAGAGGGTTCACATTGTGGATGTGCAGCCGACAAATCTGCAGCAACTGTGTGATGCTATCATGTCAATATGGACCAAAATCTCTGAGGACTACTCCTAGTATCTTGTTGAAACTATGCCATGAAGAAATTAGCCAGTTCTGAAGGCAAAAGAGGGTCCAGCCCGGTACTAGTAAGGTGTACCTAATAGCGTGGCCGTTGAGTGTAAGTCTCACAAGTCTTTTGCAACAAAAACTTAATTTTTTTTTTTTTGCTTAAGGTGATGAGATGATTGATCATGCCATGGTTAATAACCCTTACACTAATTAGCACCTAGCATCCCTGTCGCAAATAGTTTTGAATAATTTAATGGTAGTATTTTACCTACACCAAGTTCACAGCAGAATTTTTCCGAAGGGATTTTTCATTCTGTCAAATTTTAATGACCTCCTTCAAAGGGCTGTACGGCTTTATTGCAGTTTTACTGCAGCTGGGATTTTAGGAAACAATTTGTGTCTTGTTGATGCACTGTAATGCTGATTTTCAGGGCTGGCTGGTGCTGATGTGGATGCTGATGAATGCACATACAAATGTAAGAACTGAAGGAGGTGGAGCGGGGTGAAATGGTGAGAAGGCACAGCAGGTACACGAGAAACTTGAAAATTGACAGGTTCTTTTTAAACAAAAAGTGGTGTCAGAGATAGCAGGTGTTAGCCCTGGTGCCTTTGTATTTTGACATCTTTAAAGGTAGTGTCTAAACAGATGGCAGCTTTGGCTTGAATGCAACATGCAGCTGTAACTGAAGATACTTTGAAAGACTTTCTTGATATCTTAAAGACTTCTCTCAAAGAAACATATACATTTCAAAGTCCTTGCTGCAGTGTGCGTCTTGAGCTGTTGTGTTAATGCCAAATACAGTTTTTGTGTGTGTTTTTCACCTCAGTACAGTACTTACTGTGTGTCATTCTAACTGTATAATCTCTGACCCCTTGTGTGTTCTCGTGAGGCATGTTCCTATACCACATGTCTTTGAACTGTGGGGGAAAACGGAGTACCCGGAGGAAATCCTCTTAAACATGGGGAGAACATGAAAATGACACAGAAATTCCAACTGGTCCAGCCAGGACTCGAACCTGTAACCTTTTTGCTGTTAGTGCTAACCACTGAGACAACATGCTTGACACATGTTGACATAGTCTTTAAGATTAAAGGTCAAGGTCAGGACTTTCATAATATTTAATACATTTTACATTAATTTCACCCTATTTTATATAGGATTAAAATGGTTTGAAAATTGTGCTAAAATAAAACTAATATAGGGAATTGTAAAGAAAGAACAGAACATAGGGTAACTATATTTTTTAATCAGGATATGTTGTTACTGAGGCAATTTTCAAACAATTTCTAACTTGAAATTGAAAATAATTGCAGATACACTGCAAGCATTCTTATAAAATGTACTCAAATAATATTTGTTTGCTTAAAATTCCTCAAGGGATTGTTAGGCTGCATTAATTAGGGTACCCAGACCAGTTCCAAAAATGACACCGTTAAAAGAATGGCATCTACAATACTAATGTTAATTCGTCTACTCTCCATTGTCCTGAGGTTCTTGTAGTCACTTGGACCTGGTTTTTATCCAGCCAAGGTGGTTGACCTGCACAGAAGACGAACTCAGCACAACCCCACAGGGTTAGAGAGGGCATCAATGAGTCAAGCTCTCTTGAGATCCCCTTGCCCACCCTGAACCCTCACCTTAGAACTGCTAAGATAGATGCTCTGTGTAGCTACTGAACTTTCCAGACTGCAGCTCTGCCGTTTATCCATTTGGCCAGAGGAAAAATAGTTTCCCCGACTGAGCCTGGTTTCTCCCAAGTTTTTTTTTTTTTTTCTTTTTTGCCATCGTCAATATGTGGCCTGTGTAGTTGTGACTGTTTAGGCAGCATGGTGGCTCAGTAGTTAGCACTGTTGCCTTACACCAAAAAGGTCACTGGTTTAAGTCCTGACCGGGCCAATTGGCATTTCTGTGTGGAGTTTGCATGTTCTCAATGTGTTTGTGTGGGTTTCCTCTGGGTGCTTCGGTGTGTGTGACTGTATGATTGTTTCCTGGAAACAACCTGGAAGAGCATCTGCTGCGTAAAAACATATGCTGGAATAGTGTGGCAACCCCTCATAAATAAGGGACTAAGCTGCAGGAAAAATGAAGAAATGAATGAAATAGGTTAGTGTGTAGTGTGACTTCAACAAATAAGGCATGAAATAGTAACATCTATGTCGATCCTAGAACAACAATTAGGTATGGATTATATTTTCAAACAGGAATGATGTTCCAGGATCAACATATACAGTATCTTACTCCATCTTACTTGGCAAAGTTAGTCATCCTAACTAGAACTATTTAGTGTGATTTCACCAAGTAGGACATGTTCCTGAATCAACATCTATATTGATCCTCAAGCAACATTCCAATTAGCCAATCATATTTAAAGGATATGTTTACCGTTTGTGTTTAGTTTGGGGTTACAGTTAAGGCAATTTGCGCCTACATAATTGTTATCCAACTATTAATCTCCTTTTTGGAAATAATGTTAGGGAATTGGTATCTACACTGTATACAATGTTGTAGAAATAAAAGTGACTTGACATCCTTATAAGTGTATTATTCAAATTTAATTTGTTTAGGAGTGTAGATATGTTGTTGTTATTGTTTTTATTTATAGGACGATAAGTAAATTGCCTAATGAAACTCTTTACACTTTTCTGCAGCTGGATACTTTCTTTGCATTGCATGTTGGCATTCACATCAATTTATCTGATTTGTGTCTCTTGCTTAATGTTTGTGCTTCACATTTAATGTATTCTCTAGGAAGTGAAACAATCTAGCAAGCATCAACAACCTTGAAGCTTTTTATACTATGCAGAACGTCTATTTTTCTATTTCGAAAGTTAACCGAATTTTTTTGTGTCAAAACACTACTGTTGCACTGTATTCCCAGCTAGACAGCTTATTACAGGCTGGTGTGAGTTTAGGTCAGAAGTTGCTATACTGGGATGCTCAAAGCAATGTTTGGAAAGTTCCACAGAGAAGTCAGCCTACATATAGTTGTCTCTGCACATTAAACTGGGCTAGAAGAGATAGAAATAGATGTTTTAATGTCAAAAAAGCATGTCACCTTAGTATGAACTTACTTATGAAGCATCCTTGGTGCTTCCATCTACTTTGAAGGTTCATTTCAGATAAAAGGGGCATCACGGGCTATTACACATTACTAGATAAAACAGACCTGATTGAAATGGTTGAAAGGCTATCATCTGAGAGGCCGCCAGTGGAGAAAAACAGCACAGTAGACAAATAAATCTGATGAATTCAGTGCTACTGTCAGGTGCCTTGGGTCAAATTTACCACCCCAACTATCAGGTCAAGGACATCACAAGAAATTATTTCACCACAACACCACACACAACACACTGAAATTTGTTATTACCGTTGCCTCCATCTTACCCTTTGGGAACCTAAAAAAAATAATGAGTGGAACATGGTGTAAATGGTGTATCCTGAGAGACGGTGCCGAAATGAGATGCTGTGCACACATCTTCTGCGTCTGAGGCATCAATGGTCATTCTCTCCTCCAGCACTGTGGATTCATTACGTCTCTGCTCTGGGGCCCCCGTGATTGAACCATCCCACCATTTCTCTTTCTGCTAGTGTGTCCACTGAAGTACCTCACATAGCTTGTCAGCATTTTCAGCCGACATTACTAGCATGCCGCATTCTCCCTGAAAATGACCCTGCAGCATGCAAGCACACTCTCATACCTTCCTTCTCTCAAACAACGATGGAAATTTTCACACGTGGATGCTGACCCCACTGCGGTCTCATCAAACATAGACTCAGCCTCAATTTAGTTTTGCGACCGGGATTCAATCTTGCCATCCATGGCTGCCTCTGTGTCATCATGGGTTGAGAAATAACTAGGTCTCTTCCTTGTATGAACGGCTTTTTTTGTCATATTAAATATTCCTCCTTTTATTTTTTCTGCGTTAGTGACATGCCATCATACCTTTTGGATGCTAACGCTAGATTTGGAACATGAGGATGTTAGAGGACTGGTTCACCTGAAAATGAAATATATGCCCTATATATGCTTCTAGAGATCGCAAATTATGTAGCCAGAAGTACGTATGGCTGCATTTCATTTAAAAAACGAACACTACAGGGCGGTATGATGCCTTTTGTTCTCGCGCTTACCAGCCAACCGATTACCTCCGTATGGATGGCTTTCCCGCTGTACCAGTTTGTTCAGTTAGCTCGCCATGTACATCGGTGGACTTGAGGAGTCCTGGTTGTCCAGGACAACAGGGTTCAAGTCTGGTGAAGAACAGTTCCAGAACGTGGGTAAGGCAAAAACAGAAGCCAATATATAAAATAACCAAGTAAATAACATGGTGAGAACGTAGTAAAATCTGAAAACGTGGTAGGGATCAAGCGAGGGCTTATCTTTTTTCTGGATTGCTTTTTAAAACTGTCAGTAGGGTTTAGGAAAGTGGATGGGCAGGTCAATCAGTGCTTTTAAAAGCACTATTAGTTGAATTTATGGAAGGAAGAGGGTGGGTCAGTCGATCGGTCAGTCAGTCAGTCAGTAAGTCAATTGACATCGGCCTCTGATGGATTTCCGTGAGAACAGTATGCGC
Source organism: Danio tinwini (assembly GCA_903798205.1). Taxonomy (NCBI): domain Eukaryota; kingdom Metazoa; phylum Chordata; class Actinopteri; order Cypriniformes; family Danionidae; genus Danio; species Danio tinwini. The sequence goes on from CAIGQZ010032997.1 coordinate 9,591,437, forward strand.
GAATGGCGAGACAAATCTGAGATCTCTAAAAGTGTACAAAGCAGCCTCTGGTGGATTCGCAAATATAAAAACTGAAAAAACATACCTCCTGGGATGTATTTTGCAATCTCCAGAAATGTATATAGCAGTTTGTTTTCAGAATGAGTCTGGATTGTAAATGTATGCATTTGACAGGTTCTTTTAACCAAAGCTACTTATCTTTGAATCCAAGGTCTTTCATGCATTTGCTAGAAATCAAATTCATGCCCTTGCTGTTGCTACCATGGTATCTATCTCCCACACAAGGCCATAGTTAAGGTATTTGGCTGTAAGATGTGGCTGTGTGACAATGGCTAATTATGATTTAAGAGAAAAAGGTTGCAACGCAGTGGCGCAGTAGGTAGTGCTGTTGCCTCACAGCAAGAAAGTCGCTGGTTCGAGCCTAGACTGGGTCAGTTGGCATTTCTGTGTGGAGTTTTCAAGTTCTGCCTGCGTTCACGTGGGTTTCCTCTGGGTGCTCCGGTTTCCCCCACAGTCCAAAGACATGCGGTACAAGTAAATTTGGTTGGCCAAATTGTCAGTAGTGTGAATGAATGTGCATGGATGTTTCCCAGAGATGGGTTGTGGCTGGAAGGGGCATTCGCTGCGTAAAACAAATGCTGGATAATTTGGCGGTTTATTCCACAGTGGTGACCCCAGATTAATAAAGTGACTAAACCGAAAAGAAAATTAATGAATGAGAATAAGGGGCCATAGAAGGATTACATCCTTTTGCACCACATTTGAGAATCATCACATCTTTTCGCCCTACATTTGATGGCTCTGCCTTCATACTGTAAAGTGCAGTTATCCATATGTCAGCAGTCAAGAGTTAATTAGTCATGGGATAAACCAATGGACCACGTTCCAGGAGGACCACCAGCACTGCACATTTCACATGCCTCCTTTGACTGCCTATACACATTTTAGATCTTGCAGTCCCTGCTTATGAGCTGATGATCTAAATCAGGTGTGTTTGTTTAAGGAAACATGGAAAATGTGCAGTGCTGGTAGTCCCACAGGAACATGGTTGAGAACTACTGGGCTAATCCAGACAGCTACAGGATTAGAAAATGTGGTATGTGGTTTAAAACGGAAAATCAGACAAAAAGAAAACACAATAATGACAATACATTTAACAACTGTAAGGAAGGAACTATCTACAATCCCAATCACTCCAAGAATTTCATTGGTCACAGCAATACAGATAAAGATAAATCCAAATGTGTACAATGAAACTCTACAACCCAGGTTCATTCTGAAAACGTACCACTATATACATTTACGGAGAGCGCCAAATACATCCGAGGAGCTACATTTCAGTGTAGCTACATTTTCAGCTTTTTTTCAGTTTTTGTTTTCGCGAGTCCACCAGAGGCAGCTGTGTGCACTTTTTCAGATCTCAAATTTCTCTTGTGATGCCATTCACCTGCTGTTCACATGTAAACCCACTGTCGACTGACTGACCAGAGACCACTGTCGACTGGCTGACTTATCGACTGACCCACCCACCTATTTCCCTAAATTCAACCGGCAGTTTTAAAAAGCAATCCAGAAAAAGAAAAACCCTCACCTGATTTGTACCACATTCTCACTCTGTTATTTACTTGTTTATTTTATATTTGGGCTTCTTTTTTTATGTCAGCAACAGCAGTGTGATACATCTCAGACAGCATCTCTGTCAATATACAGTACTGGCAGTAACAAGTGTTGGTACTTGTTCCGCACCAATAATAAGATCTATTCTCCTCAGACCAAAGTTGAAAGACCTTGGTGAGAGGTCTCTGACTATATCAATACTAGATTTGTCTCCACCTCTGCCAACAACTATATGTTTGTTCTAAATTTGCTTGCTTCGAAGTAACACAAAAGTGATGCCCTGCTGTTTTTTTTTTTTTTTTTTTGCAAAGATACCAACCGCTACTATTTTTTTTTTTTATTAAGAAGGCACAGAAATAACAATCCTGCCAACCCTGTTCCTAGAGCATCAGAGTTTAGCAGAGTTTAGCTCCAGCACATTTGCCTTAAGCAAGTTACTCTCCAGGAACAGGTTCAGACACTCAGTAGGCAGCTCTAGCCCTAGGGGTCACTATCACGATGTATTTATATAGTGCTTTATTGTGTATTGACATAAGACTAAGGGGCTTTGCAGTCATATAGGGGGGTCTCTCCTTACTACCACCAGTGCGCAGAATCCATTGGTATGGCAGTCAAAGCACAACATCACTCACCACACACCTGCAATATATCTAGAGGAGAGACAATGATAGAGACAATTCCATGAATGGGGATGATTAGGAAGCCATGATAGTTAGGAGCGATGAAAGGAATTAGGCCAGGATTTTATTTATTTTTTTTTAGCTATTAACGTCTTATCCAAAGACAATGCTTCTTACTGTATATACTGAGTATCCTCAGTACTGTACTGGGGTATCAGGACCCACATAGATTGCATGGTAATAAACACTTCACTTGTTTTACCTTTGAATTACAAACCACTTGTAAGGCAGTAAGTACTGCAGTCGTTCAATCTGTATTATTGGCAAATGACTAAAGAAACATTATCAACATGATCATGTTAAAACTACATTTCTAGAACAAGCTTCTGCAATCTTATACCAATAATGAAAATAAGATCAGCTAGAATAGAAAAATACTTGGGAAAGTGTTGCTATTGTGTGACTAGATTGTATGGAGCAGTTAAGCAATAATGTTAAATCAAAAGTAAATCACAGAATACTTGAAAATTAAATGGTTTAATACATTTTTAAGGTTAAACCGGTTACAATATAAATGTTTTAGAAGGTAATACATGAAATGATAATAACATATACATACCATATTAATTGTACCCAGCTTAAATGTAAAAGGTTACCTGAGAGGGAGAGAAAAAGAGAGAGCGAGTCAAAAACACAGTTAGAATGTCATTTTATCTTTTCATTGACCATGTCAACATATGCCAACATTCTGAATCATTCTGGAAATGTAGCCCTATATACATTTCTGGAGATTGCTAATTATATAGCCAGATGTACATATGGCTGCATTTCGTCTTTAAAACAAAGCTATGTGGCGGTTAGATGCGGTTCCTTTTCGTGTTAGCAGCTGACCGCTTACCTCTATATGATCGGCCTTCTTGCTGTACCAGTGTGTCCAGGGGCTTGCAGAGTACATCAGCAGACTTGAGACGCAGAGTGGAGTTGACCGCACCAACAGGGTTCAAGCAGTGGCAAATTGACGCATGGGCATTATGGGCGATTGCTCAGAATGTCATCTTGCTTGGGATGGCATGTAAACCCAACCCCCTGTCTTTGCTGTTGTTCCCCCGCCCTCCCACCCTTCTTTAGCATGCGTGACAGACCTCCATCCCCCTGCTCTTCACTTTTGTCCTCAACAATCAACCACCCGCCCACCACCATCGCTTTTCACTTTCATCTGCGATGACTCCCCATCCTTCACTTCTGTCCGTGAAAACCCCCCTTCCCCCCTCTTCACTTTCGTTTTTGACCCTCCCCATCCCCCCACCACCATCGCTTTTCACTTTCACCTGCGATGACACCTCATCCTTCATTTCTGTCTGTGACAACTTCCCCTCTTCAATCAAAAGACAATCAAATTCCCCCTCCCTGCTCTTAACTGTCGTCCGTGACAATCCCCCTGCTCTTCACTTTGGTCTGTGATGACACCCCATCCTTCACTTCTGTCCGTGACAACCCCCCATCTCCCCTCTTCACTTTTGTCTATGACAATCAACCACCCCCTGCTCTGCACTATCATCTGCAACAATCCCCCTGCTCTTCATTTTCGTCTGCAACACCCACCACCACCATTGCTTTTCACTTTCACCTGCAATGACACCCCATCCTTCAGTTCTGTCCGTGACAACCCCCCTCTTCACTTTCGTTCAAGACAATCAAATTTCCCCTCCCTGCTCTTAACTGTCATCCACAACAATCCCCCTGCTCTTCACTTTTGTCTGTGACACCGCACCACCCCCACTACAGCTTTTCACTTTCGTCTGTGATGACACCCCATCCTTCACTTCTGTTCGTGACAACCACCCACCCCCCCCTCTTCACTTTCGTCCATGACAGTCAACCACCCCCTGCTCTGCACTATCGTCTGAAACAATCCCCCTGCTCTTCACTTTCGTCCGCGACACCCCACCACCATCAATTTTCACTTCCACCTGCAATGACACCCCATCCTTCAGTTCTGTCCGTGACAACCCCCCTCTTCACTTTCATTCGAGACAATCAAATCCCCCCCTGCTCTTCACTATCGTCCGCCACAATCCCCCTGCTCTTCAATTTTGTTCGTGACACCACTCCCCACCACAGCTTTTAATTTTCGTCTGTGATGACACCCCATCCTTCACTTCTGTCCGTGACAACCCCCCCCCCTCTTCACTTTCATCCATGACAATCAAATCCCCCCATCCCTCCTTTAATTTCTTCCATGACACAACGACCCCAACCCCCCACCGCTCTTCACTTGTGTGAACACCATAAGGGGACATGATTGTCCTTTGTCCAAAGCGCCAGTTAAGCTTGCGACGGTCCTGTGTTTTGCGAAGAATGGTTCCAGAAAGCAGGTAAGACAAAAACTAAAGCTAAAAAATAAAATAAACAAGTAAATAACAGGGGGAGAATGTGGTAAAATCTGAAAACGTGGTAAAGATCAAGCTACTGCAGGGGCTTTTTTTTTCTGGATTACATTTCAAAACACTGTCAGTTGGGTTTAAGGAAGTGGGTGGGTGCTTTAGGGAAGGAGATAGGTGAGTTAGTCAGTCAGTCGACAGCGGCCTCTGGTGGATTTACACGAAAAGAGCAGGCGCGAATGGCGCTCGTGAGAGAAATTTGAGATCACAAATAAATACACAGCAGCCTCCGGTAGAAAGTAGCTCCTGGGACATATTTGGCGCTCTCCAGAAACATATATAGGGCTACGTTTTCAGAATGAGCCTGGGCTGAAATATAAACATGTCAGCCAACAAGCCTCATCTTTATCAGCACTTCTGTGACTTTTAGAGCCCTTTTTGTAAAAAAATGCAACACAATTTTTCTGAACTTGACAACAGTATAACTATTGACTGCTGGATGAACAATACCAGAAAATAGAAAGCTGTCCTCTTTTGTGCATCTTCATGGGAAAAAAAAAAAATCTAGAAACGTTTAGAACATGTTAATAAACGATAACAGGATTTGAGAATTTGAACAAAATTTTAACTATTCCTTTCAGACATATCTACCAGATGAGTTTCATGACCCTGTGCAATGTCATGTTGACCTTGACAAAAATCTATATCAGTTGGACAGCCATTAAAAGCTGGAGAAAAATGTGCTTTAGCAAGTGTTTCAATCAATATCCAATTGTTTTGCTCACATTGATGGTTGTGACATACTACCTGTCATTTCCTGTTTGCTTTGCTAGGCAGACATTTTTGAAAAAAGTCAGGTGGTTCAACTCAGAGTGTTTATTGATCGAAGCTGGAGGAAATCAGCCCATATAAAAACAAATGGAATTTTGTCATTTTCATGTGTGGTAACCTCTGAGATCCTACTCTTCTTTTGTTTGATTGGTAATTCTGTTTAAAACAGGTTGGTGTAAAAAAAAAAAATAAACATTTCGTAATATTGATTTTCAGACAAAGTCCAACTAAACATTGAACTGAATTTCATTCCAGCTTTGCAAGCAGATATGATTTACCTTTCTATAGACAGACAGGCACCAGGAATCACATCTTGAAAAGGGTAGGTGCAATACCAATCCCATCAGAGTTATTTTCAGAGCTAAATTATGTCTGATTGTGTGCTGTGGCAATAAAATTGCTTCAAATATGCTAGAAACAAACAAATAATCCTAAAACGGCTGAACAATATGAAGGGAAAACAGAAAGACAAACTATATTGTATATTGTAAGTGTGTGCTGTTTGAGCTTCATTTTATATTGTATGTACTGCATTCATTATTGAATATAATATTTAAACCAGGGGTGCCCAAACTTTTTCATATAAAAAGCCAAATCCAAATATCTCTGAGAGTCAAAGGAAAATATACTAAACTACATTACATTACATTAAAGTTGCCATAAGTAGCTTCCTAATTTATTTCATAAGATTTAAAAGTAAATAGAAAACATTACTTTAAATCGTATTAACTAATGCAGTTTACTTTTTAAATGAGAACTTACTGCAATAAAGAAAAACTGTCACATTTATAATGCTGAATATACTAGTTAAGCAGAATCTGCCTTTTAGTTGATTTGCTCACCAAAGTCTCTACATTGTCGGGTGACAGAATCTGATTAATTTACACAATTTAATTGAAACATTTCATTTCAGTAATCTTTACAATAAAACAAACAAAGGGTTACATTACATTTGAATTGACAATCTCGAAACATCCCCAACCATTCTTATCAAATGGTAGCCATGGGCCAACTTTGGCCGGCGAGCCCTAGTTTGGGCATCCCTGATTTAAACAAATAACAATTTATCATTGTCATTCAAAACCGTTTGAATTATGCAACATAGGCTCATCCTGAAAACGTAGCCATATATACAATTCTGGAGATTCCGAATTATGTATCCAGAGGAATGTATGGCAACATTTTGTCTTTAAAACGAACGCTACAGGTTGGTATGATGCTGTTCCTCTTTGCGTTTACCAGCTGACCACTTACTTCCATATGGACGGCTTTCCCAGTGTTACCAGTTTGTCCAGTAGCTCGCCGTGTACGCCGATGGACTTGAGATGTAGAGAGCCGTTGACCGTGATGACGCAGTTTGAGTCCAATGAAAAATGGTTCCTGAAAGCAGGTAAAATAAGAACAAAAGCCAAAAAATAAAATAAACAAATAAAGAGCAGGGTAAGAATGTGGTAAAACCTGAAAATGTGGTAAAAATCAGGAGACTTTTTTTCTAGATTTTTTTTAACACTGTCGGTTGGGTTTAGAGAACTGGGTTGGTGGGTCAATCTGTGCTTTTGAAAACACTATTGATTGAGTTTAGGGAGGGAGGAGCGTGGGTCAGTCGATCACTCAGTCAGTCAGTTAGTCGACAGTGGCCTCTAGTGGATTTACACAAGAAAAGCAAGCACGAATGGCACTCGCAAAATTAATTTGAGGTCTGAAAACTATTTGCAAAAAACTAAAACTGCTAAATCTTCTGGGACATATTTGGCACTCTCCAGAAATGTAGGGCTACATTTTCAGAATGAACATGAGTTGTAAAAGTAATCAATAAATCATGATTCATGGGTCAGGTTTTTATGCTGACTTATATACATTGTATATATATGTATGTTATTTTTTTTAACACGTAATGTTTTTATGTTGACTTATATATTGTATATATGTGTTTTTTTTTAACAAGAAACTTTTTTCCTGATATTTAAGCCTGTTGACTAAACAAATCTAACAGCAGATGAATCATCCTAGATATTAGTGTCATAATATTCTCAGATAACTGATTAAGCTCAGATTATATATAAATAATAATAGTAATAAATGTAATTTAATATTAAAATATGTACCATGCAGTAGTTTATGAAGAAATTAACTTATTATGCTAGTTTTATAATGTGAGTGTATAAGATGTTTATGAAAAAAAAATCACAGATGTTTCCTGCTTACACTTTTAAATTAGTGGTCACAACCATGAAAAAACGATCATCAGAAACAAAGCTGGAAAGCACAGCTTGAAGCATGTCACCCGTTGTCCTTTATCAACAAATCAAATCATGTTTTATACAGGAAGTGAAAGCAGGGTCAAGTGAGTTTGCGGATCCCATCCTGTGAGCCATGTCACCCATCTGATATTTGAAGCAGAATATGGATTCACTTGACTGCTCCTGTGATTTCCTCTGTGGCGGCACCCTACTCCTCTCCCAGAATTCACTGCACTCGCCTTAGCTTTCCTCCCTCTCGCTGTTTCTTGTCCTTCATTTCAATTTGCTTTGGCCTGCTAATGAAGTCAAGCTTGCTCCCAGGCAACTGCACAGCTCAGTCGACTCATACCAAGCTGTTTGGAATTCTGAAGACTTGCAAACACTTCATGCAATAATAAACTGATGACTTAATGAGGTTTTCTTATTAAGTTAGTAAATGTGGGGCAATGTTGCTTAAATCAAGAACAGAATCCACATTGATTATGCTCACAAACCAAAGCCAGTATATATATATATATATATATATATATATATATATATATATATGACAATTATAATCGTGTTCGGACAAAAGAAAGCCGGTTGATTACTGAATGAGAGGATAAACACTCGCGCCAACAGCTAATGTGATTAGTCTGAGTCTACAGAACAAACAAAATCATTATACAATAACTTGCCTAATTACCCTATCCTGCCTAGTTACCCTAATTAACCTAGTTAAGCTTTTAAATTTCACTTTAAGCTGTATAGAAGTGTCTTGAAAAATGTCTACTAAAACTAGTATGTTTAGAAATGTGTTGAAAAAAATCTTCTCTCCGTTAAACAGAAATTGGGGATAAAAAATAAACAGGGGGCTAATAATTCAGGGGGGCTAATAATTCTGATAATATATATATATATAAACTCCTCATAAACTTGTCATTTTATGTTTGCTTTATGAGAACACATTTAAAAGTCTAGGAAGTATTTTATTTACTTAAATTCATATAAAGGAATAATTTTCTCATTAATCTAGATGGCTACAGTGTATTTCTCAATGACTCTGCTATGTAAGCAATATAATATTACCTTGTAATACCCTGTTATTTGAACGTGCATAGTAGAAGTGATTGAAGCAAATTCCATGTGTTTACGTCACATAATTTGCACCTTCTATGTCATTTGCACTTCTCTTCTATATTTTGCCTCTATTCACACATTTGCATTGACTTTGTATGTATTTTAATCATGCAAATATCTAATTTGCTGTAAACCCAGGATAAAAAGTGGCTGCTATCACCAGGGAGATTAATAATATTACTCTTGGTAGGGTGGGGGCAGGGCGGAGGGCACCCTAGGCAACCAATTAGTTAATTTATGCCTAGAAATATTTGTAAGTTAGTTAAAATATATATCTTAATCAAGTTGCCTTATATGTGCTAGTGTGATAGCAAAGTTGTCTGGAGTCATTTTTGATTGTTTTATTTGTGAAAAAATAAATGCATATCTTGCTCCACATGCATACCCTGTAGAAAAGACATTGGGTCTTACTATTCACTAGTACAATTCACTAGTAATTGCTTCTGTATTTTGTATGCATACGCACATTTGAATTTCTCACAAAACTTTTAACCTAATTTACAACCCAGAGTTTGTTCTTAAATTTGTTTTTCTTTTAGTGCATAATTTAGTCATTTGTATAATACATGCCCAAACTATGTCCATGTAAGGTCTTTCCACAAAGTGGCACTTGTCCAGAGAAATAATATGGAGATAAATTATGATTTAGGAAGAGACAATTACAATACCAAAACAAACAAACAAAAAATTACTTTAACAGTGATGAAGGTTTTGATGTTGGATCTAGAACATGCTTTCAGTTCTGTGAGGTGCAACACATTGCATTTTGTTGACTTTAAAAGAGCAGAACACTGTGTGTTTTATGATGCTATAGGCAACCACTGTATCAACAGTCTTGATGCCCAGGCACTTTTTTTCTAGACTCTGGAGTTGAAGTGGCGGAATTTGCTCAATTTATGAATATTAATGATCAATAATAACATTTTATTATTAATTATGAATATTTAGAATTAACTTAAAGTTTGTTTAACAAAATAGATATAACAATTACTTAGCCCGCTCATCTGAGCAGACCCTTTATGCTTATTCATTTAAACTTCCTGTCATGTCCGGGTCAAATCTGATCAATTTACAACTTAAAACACTCATAAATATTGTGTTTTACATCTGATTGCCTCAAGGCCTTATGATATCCTCCACACTGTGCACTTGAACATATAAAAGTGACGATCACCTCTTTCATTGAATTTTGAGTGTTTTAATCAACCTTGTTACACCTGTGGTGTTCCCGGTCAAAAGTGACCGCCATAGGAAATGAATGGGTTTCCAGACAATATTCATCCATCAGACAGAAAACATCCCCATACACACCACCTCAACTCACTCACTCACTCACTCACTCATTTCAGACTGAACAATGTTTTTTGCAGGTACACATCTCTTTTCTGTGCTTATGTGCCGACCCTCCAGCCTGATCTCACAAGGAAATGTAACTACTTTACGTTTTGTCAGTTTAGTGGCTAATTCATACAAGTTCAGTCATACAAAAATGTACAATTTTTAAAAGGAGGCAACCCCACCCCTAAACCCAACCGTCATTGGGGATAAGCAAATCATACTAAAGTGTATGAATGAGATCATACAAATTCATCCGAATTAGCCACTAAATCAATAAGTTATGAATTGCCGTGAGATTGCATTGGATCCTCCAACGTGAATCAACTTTCTGATAAAACAATGTATCATATCTTCACACAGACTAGACAAGTGTCTGTTACTGTATGTAAACCCATCTGTGTGAGCTCCTTTCTTTTTTTTCTTTCTCTTTTCTTTGTTCAGCCTGTCTCTGGGTGTAGCAGGAGCACTTTTAGCTTAGCTTAGCATCAATTATTTTATTGGATTAGACCATTAGCATCTCACTCAAAAATGACCAAAGTATAACTAGTGCTAGTTCTGTCTCCATGCTCACAGTCTATTCCCTCAGTCACTATTCCCTACATTAGTACACTAATATGATCCAATTGAAGTACTGAATGAAAATTTGAGCACTCAATACACAGGAAAGTATACCGTTTTGTTTGTGCTTTGCTGGTTGATAAATTATTCAGATGGATTAAAATTTCTATTTATTTGGTCAGACTCTGTGATAGTTATTTTAGCCAGCTGTCTATTTGTAATGAAACAAAGTATTTTGATTTCTGTCATGTACTGTTCATTTTGCAATACATTTTCAGTGCCTACTGTATTTGTAGTTTCACTGCAGTTATTGTATGTGTAATTCTATACATGCATGTTAAACACTACTTTGAGACGTTGTTCACAGCTAAAGAATGTTGAATAACAATTTGGTGATGAAAAACTGTTGTTTTTTGTGCTAATATAAGAGCAGTTAAAGCAGAGCGGTCAAACGGGAACAATAAAGTAAGGGGCGGCATGTGAACACGACACGAGGGTTAAAAAAGGAATTATAGCCTGCTTCTTGTGCAGTAGAATAATTTTAGAAGTGTTATTAAACTTTATTAAGCTGGTAGCAAGGATCTTTTACGATTAAAATGACAAAAGACAAAGACAATCCAACATGGTTATAAAGTGATTTACTGACTAGTCTAACATATAACAAACAAACGTACACAACATAACAACAAAGCACAGAAAATGAAAGCAAGGAAATAAAGAGTTTAGATTAAAGAAGGGCAAATCTAGTTCAGTGCACTGCAAAAAAATGCTTTTCTTACTTTGATTTTTTGTCTTTTTTCTAGTCCAAATATCTAAAAATTCTTATATCAAGAAACATGCTCTTGGCAAGCAAAATATAATGACTTGTTTTCAGAAATAATATGTCAATATTAAATCAGTTTTTCCTCAAAACAAGCAAAATAATCTTGCTTTTCCTTTTGACAAGATTTTTTGCTTAACCCATTGGCAGATTATTTTGCTTGGTTTAAGGGAAAAACTCACTGCAATTTGGCATATTATTTCCTCAAGACAACATGTTTTGCTTGTCTGGAAAATTCTTCTTGATTTAAGGATTTTTAGATATTTGGACTAGAAACAAGATAAAAAAATCTAGGTAAGAAAAGCCTTTTTTGCAGTGTGCCACACAACTATTTAAGAACCACGAGTTATGCAAACACCTTAAAAGGGCACATGGCGCATGGCTGAATGCCTGTTTTTTAGGGTCTCTCTCTCTTCCTGTGACGAAAGATGAAGTCTTTTGAGAAGTCCTTTGTCGTTTGCTTGGAGTTTGCGATGCAGATCGAAGGATATGCCAGCCGAAAACTTTAAACGAAGTTATAATTTACCGGAAAAAAAGAAACGTGGACCCAGACGAGTCACACAGTACAGGAACGGGTTCATCACTTGTGTGTGGGACATTCTGCAAGAATTTGAGGGTGTAGATTGATTTTAACTGTTGGTCACGTCACTCCCAGTCTCTCCTGACTAACCAATGGTTTGAGAGGAAAAGTTAGATGAGACACTTTCTTTGTTCCTCCTCGCTGGTCTGTGCTGTCCGAAGACAAACAGACAGACTCATGGTATAAAATTACACAGAGCATACAAGCTACCGTCATATGTCCTAGATCATGAGCTGTGGAATTGTGTACGGGTAGAATGACACCAAACATGATAGTTTATGAATACATAAAACTTAATTCATGCATTCTTAGTTTGTCTAATGTCTTGAAAAGGGCATATATAAGTGTAAGAGTTAAGAGAAAAATAAAGGAGAGAACATATTACATGTACTTTACTTTGTTTTCAAAGGTGTTTTTTTTTTTTTCTTCGAAATGTCTTTGAACACCGGGACAGGATGGATCTGATTAGCACCTTGGTAGATAAAATGTCACTGAGTGACTTTACTCTCACAGTTTTGGGAGCCGGAACTCATAAAAGTAGTTTTAGTAGTAAAACATTTCAACTCTGTGCATTGCTTAAGTTTAACATACAACCCCCGGATTTTACATTGACTTATTCCAACCGCAGGTGCACAGAGCGCTCTGTCAAAACGCAAAGCACAGCAGATGAATGCGAGATGCGCATGATGCACAAAGACACTGCACAAAACACTTGATGCCAATAGAAAACCATTTTAAAAAGATACCTCTCGCTGCAAAATGACGCATTCAGTATGCCTAAACAGCCATACGTTACTCTCAGGAAACAAATCTGTCTGCTCTCTAAGGACGTAGTCACAGTTGCCAACTAAAGTCGAGTTATTTTTTATTTATCTGATTATTAGTGCAGGGCGATGCAGTGGCGCAGTAGGTAGTGCTGTCACAGCAAGAATGTCCCTAGGTCGCAGGTTCGAACCTCGACTGGGCTGGGTCAGTTAGCGTTTCTGTGTGGAATTTGCATGTTCTCCCTGCGTTCGCGTGGGTTTCCTCCGGGTGCTCCGGTTTCCCCCACAGTCCAAAGACATGCGGTACAGGTGAATTGGGTAGGCTAAATTGTCTGTAGTGTATGAGTGTGTGGATGTTTCCCAGAGATGGGTTGCGGTTGGAAGGGCATCCGCTGCGTAAAATCGTGCTGGATAAGTTGGCGGTTCATTCCGCTGTGGTGACCCCAGATTAAAAAAGGGACTAAGAAAATGAATGAATGAACAAATGATTATTACCTGTCTTTGTTATCTACATCAGAATGTAAGCAGATGCTGGACAGAGACATACCTGTGAGTCTGGCCTTCGGTGGTGTCTGGGGCCGGTAGAGAGCAGAAGTGCGTCTGTGTTTCTGTCTGTATGTGAGTTCCTGTTCAGCTCAGATGCTGTACAGCTGACCTTCTCTCTCTTGCTGCTTAACCTAATCAATTATGGTTCAGAACAGAAGCCAGGAGTGGAGGGGGGGGGGGGGGCACAGCGGACGACCTTGTCAAAGCCCAGAGGAGACTGTGAATAATTCCCTTTGAGCCCCATAAAGAAAACTATGGCATGGTGTAATACAGAGGGTTTGAGCGAGAAAAACAGGCAAAGTGAAGGACTGAATGGAAATGTACATTTGAACAGAAGATTCCCATGTTAAACCCATTGTTTAATAAAGTGTTGTGCATGGTTGTCAAGCAAATAACCAACCCAGGCTCATTATTGATACGTACCCCTGTATATATATATATATATATATATATATATATATATATTTCTGGACAGTGTAAAATACATCCCAGGAGGTACTTTTTTTTGCAGTTTTTGTTTTCGCGAATCCACCAGAGGCTGCTGTGTTTGCTTTTTCAGATCTCAAATTTCTCTTGCCAGTGCCAATCGCTCCTGCTGTACTCATGCAAATCCACCAGAGGTTGCTGTCAACTAACTGACTGACTGTCTGAATGACCAATGACTTGTTTTCAACAGACTCAAACCCCGGCGTCACGATCAACTTCTCTTTGCATCTCAAGTCTGCTGACATACGTGGTGAGCTACTGGGCAAACTGGTAACAGTGGAAAAGCCATCCACACGGAAGTAAGTGGTCAGCTGGTATCGCAAAAAGAAACAAAAGCCATCGGCGGTGTCATACTGCCCCACAGCGTTCATTTTCAAGGCAAACTGCTGCCATACATAGCTCTGGCTACATAATTTGCGCTTTCCAGAAGTTTATACGTGTTACGTTTTCACAATAAGCCTGTGTTGAAAATGACACAATTTTAAAGAATATACTTAGGTGGGAATAATGTTTTCAGAAACTACAGAAACACTGCATGGTATGGACAATTAAACGAGGAAAAGGGGCAAGAGTTTACCTGAAAATAAATGTTTTTTGTCAATTTACTCACCCTCAGATCTTGATGGTGGTTGAGACTTTCTAGTAGAATGTTAAAGGTCCCATGAAGTGCTTTGAAATGTGCATTTTTAATTTAATGTTTGACAATCTCAACTGAAATAAAGATAGAGTGGGACACATAGTAGCTCTTCCCTTAAAAAAACAAAAACAAAAAAAACAGCCAATGGTATTTTGCTTTTATTACAGTTCTTTCAGTGATATTGGTTGAGCTCAAGTGCATCAAATGAAAAGCAAACAAGAAGCATCTTGAAGGAGGCGGGGCATGTCGGATGCTAGAGAGCATTTGATTGGCCAAGATTTGATGAGAAATTAAAGTATGTGGTGACGTGTTGAACCATCGCAAGTCAATGGTAATGGCTTGAGAGTAAAAAAAAAAATTATATCAATTGCCGCAAAATTATTTCTATGACTCCTGATGCTACATAAGGTTTTATGAAGTAAAATGATTGGTCTGTGCAAGAAAAATCACTCTTAATACAACATTACAAATGTACAGCCTTTACAAATAAATTAGAGCGAAATCCAGTTCACAAATAATTCATTATTTTGAAATAGTTCATAAATTCGACAGAACTGTTTGAAATATTTACAAATGACTTAAAACTCATTTTCCAAGAACCCTGACAGTCAAAAGTAATTTATAAATGTTATTTTAATTTTTTTTGTTCAACTGTCAAGGAACAGATATTACATCACATACATTATCACAGTATTCTATTATCATCTTAACAGTTACTTATTCAGCCAAACTGTGAAAAAAAACATATATATATATAAGATAAGATGTTTTTTTTTTTTTCGATTTTTGTTTTTGCGAATCCATCATGGCCGCCGTGTATACTTTTTTAGATCCTAAATTTGGGCCTGCTGTTCTTGTGTAAATCCACCAGAGGCCACTGGCAATTGACTGACTGACAAACCAACTGACCACCCCCACCCTCCCTTCCCTAAATCCAACTGATTGTCCCGATCTCCCCCAACTCTAAACAATCCAGAAAAAGAAAATCCCTCGCGACTGCCTGATTTTTCCCACGTTGTTAGCTTTTTCCACACTCTCACCCTATTATTTACTTGTTTATTTTATTTTTTGCCTTTTGTTTCTGGAACCGTTCTTCGCCGTACTCGAACCCATCCACTCCTATCTGAGCCCTATTATACAGCCAGCACAATAAGGCTCAAAACGTGTTTGGATAATTGTTGGTGTTGTTGCTAATTTCAGACCAACGCAATTTTCATTTTCCTGTTTTGCGCCACCTTGTTAAAATAGTAAGTTCAGTTGCGCTGTTTTGTCCACATTTCATTATTATTGTTCATTTATTTGTTAGCTGAAAATTAGAGCTGAATTTAGAAATAGTTTTGAAACAAATCTTCATGGTTACCAAACTATATTAAATATATACGTTGATGGATCTTGCTACATTGGTCTTCAGTGGAGTGTGGACAACATCGTTTCCTCACTCCAGGAAAGTAAAGGAGTAAAAAAAAGAGAAAGTAAAGAGGCCAAATGGTGGTGGCTCATTCTTTATATTCTTCAGTGAAGCGTTCGGTTTTTCTAATCACGAAGTCCGCCTTGTAAATAGCAAATGCACCATGGCGTGACACAACTCACTCCTAAAGGGAATGGGAGATGAGACTCTGATTGGTTAAATGCACAAAATGCTTAAAATACACCCATAACTCATTAAGAAACTAAGTACAACCCTGTTAGACCATGCAATTTTTTAAATCCGTAAAATAGCAAAAGTGGATTCAGACATTCCCTTAATGCTTTTGCACCATGCGCTTAAGACTCTGCGCCTAGATCATTAAGTAGAGCCCTCTGTGTCTCGTCCGTCAACGTATGTGGTGAGCCACTGGACAAACTGGTAAAAGCAGAAAAGCCGTTCATACAGAGATAAGTGGTCAGCTGCTAGCGCGAAAAGGAATTCATGATCACTACGCAGCATTGATATATATCACAAACAGCATTGCTGATATGCCAAATGAGCATTTATTCATTACGAATGAAGCTCTGCTGAGGCAACTGCTAACTTCAGATTTCACATTGTTATGTTTTATTCAAAGATCACATAGCAAAAATCTAGACGGATCTTTATGGAGGATGATTAGAGTAACTTGACTGATTGTACGTTCAGCAGCAGGGTCTGTAATTATTCCCCATCGCTTTACAGATCGACTTTTATGTGCTGAAGCGAAAACTCTCTGATGCATAGTTCATGTTAGGTTTTGACTGTTTATTTTGCACCAGGCCATGCCATGCTGGGCAATCTTCTCAAAGTCACCCTCAGTCATGTCAGGGTTTGGCTGAACTGAACTGGACTGACGGCCCCCTCCACGCTAGCATGTAATTAAAGTGTCTTTTAGGGAGATGGCTGCACACTGATGCACGCACAA
The DNA here is from genome assembly GCA_903798205.1 of Danio tinwini. Classification (NCBI taxonomy): domain Eukaryota; kingdom Metazoa; phylum Chordata; class Actinopteri; order Cypriniformes; family Danionidae; genus Danio; species Danio tinwini. The sequence continues at coordinate 9,608,349 of CAIGQZ010032997.1, forward strand.
CGTGATGATTATGGTCTATGAAACTTTGCACACAGGATATGGACAGGACTTGCAACTGATGGCCATAATTTGGTCCATATCACAAACACTTCCTTCACGGGAAATTGAGTGAGATATAGCCAGTAAACGGCGTTCTGTGCGGTGTACTTAATACAGATATTGTCGAGGGACAGCGAGGTGTATCATATGTCACATAGATTACCGCTCGCTCTTTATGATACCAAATCTGTTTTGATGCTATTTATTCCCTTGTGGTCGTGGGGTTGCTATAACAACAGTGGGGAAATGATCGCCTATTAATGAGAGTGACATTTCTGAGTGTTTACTGTGCACGCCTTTATATTGCAATTAAAAAAGAACATTTGCATTTGGATAGTATTGAAAAGAGTAAAGTTAGGCGGTTCTGTTTCATTAATGCATAACTTATAAATTGCTACTCACCCTCAAGTGGTTCCAAACTTAGAGATTCTATCTTCTGTTGAAAACTAAAGAAGATATGTTGAACAAATCTGAAAACCTGTAACCATTGACTTACAGTATAGTAGAGGGAAATAAATACTATGCAAGTCAAGGGTTACATGCTTCCAGCATTTTTCAAAATATCTTATTTTGGGTTTAATAAAAGGAAAAAAAATAAAAATATGTAAAGGGAAATAGAGAGGATTTCAGAAGGTGAAATATCCTTTTAATTGTGGTTGTAATAATGCCATTTGAATGCAAATGACTTTCCTTTTGACTTCAGCCTTGGACTCATATAATTGGGAAGAAAATTAATGTATTTCCTTTAGCCAAATGCAGTTTTATTCTAATAAAAATGACACACGTTTCTAGGCATACGAGAGACTGATGTTTTAAAACCATCAACCAACATTCCAATGTGTTAAGGCTATGTATATACAAATATATGAATGACTCACTGAATCACTTAATTAACACATAAATAAAATGGAATCACGAGTCAGTTAGTCATTTGCTCTCAAAACACTCTTATGATTACCATTAAAGGGATTATAGGGGTACTTCACAAAAAATTATTTAAACTCCATTTACACATGCATCTTCATGAGTTTTATTTATTTTGTTAGGGGGGAAGGTGTTTTGAAAAGACAACCAGTTACCATTATTCTGTACGCGAGTAAATTATGAGAATTTTTTACATTTTTTTTTTCATGGATGAACTATATCTAAGTAACTTAGAGTGCTTTCACACCTGCCTTGTTTAGTTCGGTTGAATTGCACTAGAGTTTGTTTTCCCTCTTGGTGCAGTTCGTTTGTGAATGTAGCAATCGCACTCGAGTGCGCACCAAAAGCGGACCAAAAAGCGTACCGATATCATCTTGAAGACGTGGTCTCGGTACACTTTCAAACGAACCCTGGAGCGCTTAGTTTGTGGTGAGAATATGATCAGAACTAAAAACAGACCCAACCGCAAAAAGTACTGCGCCTTTTTGGGCTAATGCAGTTGTTGTAGAGCGTTGACCTGTGCATTATGGAATGTGGAGGAAAAACATTTGTTGATCTTTACCAACAGAGAGAGAGGGGGGAAAACATTACCTGATGGATCGTTGGTAATATTTTCGGAACATGACCATGTCGCAGTTTAACAAAACTAATTCACGTCTCCTCTTAAAGTGACTAACGATACGCATTCACCATTTGTAATGCTTTAAAACATTGTTTTCCAGCCGCTCTTCATTCTCGAAATGTATAGTTTGTCTAAAGTAATGTAAACAAACTATATAGTATAGTATGAGCAGGGATACAATCAGTCAGAGCAGTCATAGTCAAAAGTGACATTTTGTGTCTGCCGGTTTGTTTACTTTTTTACAAATCGAAAAGCAGTTTAGGAGATATTCTCAACAACATCTGGCCAATGAGTGATGTAGATTTTGTCAGACGACTGCATTTTGGTTCTTTTCAACTGGTTCGGATTAATTCAATCAGTGTGGTGTGAAAACGATCCAAAGACGGCAGAAAATGCTACAATGTATCATTTGTTGCCCTTGGTCCGGACCAAATGAAGCGAACTTTAGATGTAAAAGCACCCTAAGGCATTTCAAAGTTATTCAATTTCTATGTCTTCTATTTTTTAAGACAAAATGTGGCTAATGGAATCATCACATTGTTTAATTTATTTCACATTATAATGCACTGTTAGTTAACACCACCAGTGCTAAACACTGAGCCACATTGATAACTTATAACTAATGTATTTAAACATATATGCACACATTTGCAATTCAAATGGTTAATAAAATATATCCAAACTGTCTTGTGT
>CAIGQZ010032997.1:9629149-9645204 GCA_903798205.1 Danio tinwini
TGAGCTGCTATATGTTCTAAGTGCTTACCTGTACTCTGCTTTTCTAAACGATCACATCCCCAGCCGGGAGGTTGTAGCATCCTCTGTCCTCTGACAAGCTATCTCTGCGGGCTCCCGCTCTCCTTTCGCAAGCCTTTTCAGTGCTGCTCACCAGCCCGAAGCCCAGCGTTCAGCAGCCAGCCGGTGTACCTAATATTTTGTTCTTATTTTGCCTGCACCCCTGGTGTCTTGTCTGTCCATTACAACATGGAGGCAGAAACTAATGCATGAGCTGTGTAGTGATAGATCGTACATTGTAAGCGTGCAGATTTCTGAACGACTCCTTTCCCTCATACTTCCAATAACATCCAGGTAAACACAACGTCTTCATGAGCATCTTGCTGCTGTGTTAGTGGGTGGGGCCGCAGGTTTGAATTTTGCCAGGTCTGCGCGCAACCATTATGTTTCGTAACGACGTCACGCAGAAACGGCTGAAGATTCGTTATCAAGACGATTCATTTAAACCACTATGAGTCGACTCTTTTATAGATGAATCAATAGTTTTAAAAACTGTCCACTTTCAGATTTAAGCTTTAGCTGGATATTTCACTTCACTAAGAGCTGTGTTACACACTACATGGAAGGTCATTTTCAAAAACCCATAATAGGGGCTCTTTAAGTGACTTAAATTAACTTAAATTAGTCAGTCAATCAATCCAGCCAAACTAAAATAAATAAATCGATATATTTTTAAGATTGTTATTGTTTGTATAAACATTCATTATAATAGTGCAGTATGACCTAATCAGACCTAAGCCTGACTTAAGTCTTAAGCCAAAAGTTTACTTCAGTCATCCACTGTTCTTTCATAAAATTGTGTCATCAAATGTATGTGCAAATTTGTGCAAGCTCTCTGTGTGTAGCCTGTCCCATAACAGTGTACATGTAAAGTGAATGTTCAACCAAAATAACCCTCAGTGGTACAGCATACAGTACAGTATTTGTCAAACCGCAGTCAAAAGCTTTGCTAACTTTTTTTTTGGCAACTCATTGCCAACCACTTCATACTTTTCCAGTGCCAAGCACCACTAACAATGTATTCAGAAAATGTTTTTTTCAATCGCATTGTTTTCCAAGCATAATTATATTTGTTGATAGATGGTGTGCGTGTTTTTGTTTCTCCTGAGATGTTTGCACTACAGGAGATTCGCTAAGCGCCTTTGTTTGTCGTTTATGAATATTGGGCGGAAACCCAACAGGAGGCTCTTCAGATTCTCGGTTTGTCTTTTGTAACAATCAGGAATCGGTTCAAATAGTGGATGTGAAATGATGGTGTGCACTTAAGAACACCCTGCTGGGGTCAGCGGGGAACATTTGTCCAGCTGTTAGATCCAGGTGCACACTGATTAGTGGGGGTCTCGGGTGGACTAAGGGGTAGCCTGCGGTGGGACAGGGGGAAGCAGAAGACTGGTGCTGGCAAAACAGCATGTTACTGCCTCATCTTATCAAAGACTACTGAGTGTTATTACCTCTGCTATGATGAAAACAACAGAGAGGGAAGTGGCATTATGAGTACACGTGTGTGCGTACTTGAACATGTGCCAGTTGTGTAGATCAGAGTTTCACAACTGGGGGATTATGATGGAATGGCGGAAGGTTTGCTAGATTTGAATAAAAAACAAATGTTAATGTAAACTTGTAATGAATAAGCACATAAACTTTTGGGATCAATCTAATATGTTTAATAGCATTAAAACTATAAAGTGATTTCTGTCTACTGGTCTGAGTACCACCTAGGGACAGAATTAAGTTCAATTAATTGCAGATAGGGACAGTTTTTTTCTTTTTACCCTGATAAATGTGGCACCGCTAGAATATGTGCTCGTGCTGTTGTTGCCATCTGAAGGTCAGAGCAATTCAGAGCTGTTATGCAAATGTGTAATCATAAAAACATAACAAAATAATCTGCCTGTGTTTATACTTTGTTGCCATGCTAAGCAGCTGCCTATATTCGCCACTGTGCAAAGCATGTTTTAGCTTTTTTTTTTTTTACTAATTAATTGATTTGAAACTAAACTAATTAGTAAGCTGAAGACAACAGTCTGTTAAAAAATAACACAGATGCACACACACACAACAGGTGTCAATTTTCTGTCCATGATCAATTAAATAAACCCCAATTTTATCCTCCTTACACTGGCTGCCTGTTAAGTTCCGTATTGATTATAAAACATTGCTTCTTACCTATAAAGCTTTGAATAATCTAGCTCCTGTTTATCTAACCAACCCGCTCTCAAAACTCAGGGCTTCTAAAAGTACCCAGAATAGCAAAGTCTACTAAAAGAGGTTGAGCCTTCTCATTTATGGCTCCTAAACTCTAGAATAGCCTTCCTGATAATATCCGAGGCTCAGACACACTCTCTCAGTTAAAAACTAGATTAAAGACCTAACTTTTTAGTAAATCATACACACAATGCATCATATAACGGATTGATGCGTGAGAGTGCTTCTTGCAAGTAAGTAGGCTTGACAAACCACCTGTAGGACACACTCCTCCTGCCTTGTTGTACCTGACATTGTGTTAGAAACACTCATATGCTTTACATGTTTGTTTCTATGTCTGTTTATAAACTACTATTTTCATTTACAGCACTTCATTTTTGCATTTCACATTTAAATACACTACACTCTCAGAAATAAAGGTGAGCAAGCTGTCACTGGGGTGGTACCTTTTCAAAAGGTACACATTTGTACTTGAAGGGTCCATATTGGTTCCTCAAAAGTATATATTAGTACCTAAAAATGTAGGTAAAAGTTAAAAGTTTTGTAGTTTTTAGGTACTAATATGTACCTTTGGGGTATTAATATGGACCTTTTTGCTACAAATTTGTACCTTTCAAAAAGGTACCACCCCAGTGACAGATCACGTACCTTTATTTCTGAGAGTATATGAACAGCAGCTATGCTAATTATTTTCTTTATTCTCTATTTTAACCTGGAGATACTCATCCCAAGGCCTCTAGAGATTATGCAGCGTCATTCATACGATCCAGGATCTGTGAAGAAATGATGACAAGGTATCCATAATCCTGGACCAGGTTATATGCTTAGCTGACGCTGTGGTGGTCATGGAGGAGTGGAGAGCATGAGATTGATTCCTGAAAGACCACAGTGACAGAAGAGTCTTCGCATTGATCTCGTAGGCCATTATGATCACCCACCGGTGACCTACTCACATCTGCTGTTCTCCACGATGGACGTGTTCTCCAGTTTCCAGCGCCTAGACTGCAGCTCCACACAGAAAGTTTGGCCAGAGGAGAAATGGTCATGCCCAACTGAGCTTGGTTTCTCTCAAGGTTTTTCTTTTTTTCCTTCACTTTCGTCAATTGGTGAAGTTTGTTCCTCGCTACACTGAACTGAACTAAATTGAAAAACTCTGAAAACTGGACTTTCACTCATAATTTCAATGAAAAACCTCCAGTGAAAACCACACTCTTTCATTTCTTCGTCATTTTAACCCCACACTTACACCAGCAAGTAAGTGGGCTTAGAAACCCACCTGTAGAAACCAACACGATGTCATGGCACTTCTGATTTAGTGGCTAAATCATATAATTTCGTTCAATCTGATTCATACAATTTTGTACAATTTGCTTATCCCTAATGATGGTTTGGTTTAGGGGGCAAAGTTGGGTGCCTCCTTTTTAAAATCGTATATTTCGTACAACTAAATTAGCCACTAAATTGACAAAACGTAAAATAGTTAAGTTTCCTTGCTGGTAGAAACACTCTTCTCTCTAAAACAATTACATAAAAAAACACTTCCCTCTTCTAACTCTAGCACAAATAGTTTATTTGTATTACCACATCTTGTGTGTACTGCTTCTTCTTGTTGAATTGTCGAATGCCTCCTTAATTGTAAGTCGCTTTGGACAAAAGTGCCTCATAAATGACTAAAGTAAGTAACACCTCAGTGTTACTTACACAATAATCTGATTTACTTTTTAAAACTGATTACTTTAAAACCTTAAAGTACTCCAGTAAATGAAGTGCCCAAGCTGTCCAGCTAGCAATAGCACCCAAGCCAATATACTGTACAAGAAAGAAAAACAATTCAACAGAAAGACCACCCCTGCATTAAGAACTGCAGATATTACTTTGTAAATAATGCAGTATAAAGTCTTCTCAAAGAGCTATCATTCAGTACAATGGCAACCTCTCAAAAATATAGACATACAGGACTGTAAATGACACCCTTTTACATCTATCCATAACAGAACAGTGAGTGCTTACTGATCTCCATCAATAACAATATTGGGAAAAGCAGACAGAATATAACACTTAATTTAATCATTTACTACTAAGGCCCAATCCTAATTCTATTTTTGTAGCCCTTCCCCTTGGTCCTTGAAACAGTGTGAAGGGGAAGGGCTTCAAAATTTACCCCTAAGAAATCGGTGGCCACTACAACACCTGCACATGTCATCATATGTCATCGCGATCTCTTGCTTTTGGTATTTATCTTAAGGAAATCACTGAAGGCATGAATCATGTTATCATAACGATGTGGCAATAAGATTGTAACTGTACTCTGCATTTACACGGTGGCCATATCCGTCTATGTAAACACACAAAAAACAACATTAACATTATAGCAGACACTGTAAAAAGATCATTCCCAGCCACTAGACTTTTCTGACAGGGTATTCAAGTGTCATCGAGCGTCAGAATGTTGTAGGACTACTATAGTTATTATTATGCTGTGTTCACACCAGACATGGCATGTGGGGATAAATCTCGATATTTGCATGTAAATAGACACGTGAACATTTTAAGTTTACTCTCTTTATTTGCAAATCAAATTCACTTCACAATAGATGCAGATTCGTGTCATGGGCAGGACTTCTGTCTGCCTGGTGACTCTAGCTTCATTGCTAAATGGCTAACATGGATTTTATTGAGAGAATAACTGTGTTTATGTGCTTTATGAAGGCTGAAAAACAGCATCAATTCGTATGGAGCCATGTCTGAGTCCACTAGATCCTTTCAGCGGTGCACCCAGCTCTGTGAGTTCATCAACTCCTCCAGAAATTTAACCTGGATGATGGAAGTTTTCAGCGGTGTTTCCGACTGAGCCGAGTCCAGTTTGATCAACTGTTGTCCGGTGTCGGCAGGTGGATTTCCCCCCAGGACACCAACAACAGGTGCTTCGTCATAAGCATGCACCTACAAGAAAAAGCTCCTGATTGGTTAACGCGGTGCAATGTCTGCTGAAGTTCAGATTTTCCAACTACTAATTTGTGCATCTTCTGACTTCCGTGTGCAGCCATTGTAGCTGGTGTATTCTAGGAATTTTTTTTACCTCTTGGTTTTGAGTATGGTCCTGAAAAATCTCCATTTGAAGGGTATCTAGCCCTTCTCCTTAGCCCTACACCTTCAAGCTAAGGAGAATTGGGACACCCCTACTTCTTCACATGAAGGTGCAAAACAAGGGGTAAGGGGAAGGGCTAAGGGGTAGAATTGGGTCTGAATGGGAATGAATGGATATTGAAGCTATTGTAGAAACTTGCTTGACAAATGTAATACTCATACAATTTATAATATTTCAAAAAAGAAAAGATTACTACATTTTTATATCAAGTAAACTAAAAAGGTGTTAGTTGTGACACTGTTAAGGTGATAGGGTGCAATTTCTTAATAATATAAGTGTGAATGCATAAACACCAAGTTCAAGCAGCAATTTTATTTTTAAGACTTGTCATTATTTGTAAATAAATACACATTAAGGATTATGTTAAATGTTAAATATGAGAGTAAGTACTGTGGAGCCTAAATAATCGCTTTTGGAGATTTGGGTCCCTAATTTTACCCAAAAGAGCCTATGTGAAACTGGGTGCATTTGTTAAGCCAAAATGCAATTTGTAGCTCAGAATGCTGGAAGACTGTGATCCGTGACAGGACACTCGTGAATTTGTGCAACATCACTAATCTTACTCCATTAATTGATTCAGAATATATGTTTTTCTTCTTGAATCAAAGTGTTTGGGCATCCATCATTCATAACTTCACTCTGGGGGCATGAGACATTAAATTTCAACAAGCCTCTGATAAATTTTTTAGGTGTTAAAAATAAACAAATAAATAATTGCAAACCCTTGAGTGAATGAGTGCTGTTTTGACGCAATACTCAATCAGCAATTTTATTTGTGTGACTTCAGATTAATTAAAAGTTATTGTTAATTAATATACATTAAAGATGATTGTGTTAAATGTTATTATGAGAATAAGTACAATGGATTCTAAAGGGCTGATCACACCGAACGCGCATTTTGCATTGAGAGGCGCCTTTTTTGAATGATTTACTAACAGCCGCAGGCATTTTATGTGGCCTGCATGTCTTGTGTTTTAACCACCTGCTGCGCCTTGCATTTTTGCCATTGCAGGCTGTGCACTCATACTTGAAAAAAGGTCAACTCTGAGCGGAAAAGCCGTGTTACGTCAGTTGTGTCTTTTTCATTCCCCAATCGTATGAAAGCGGAGGCGGGGATTCTGTTGAGGTGCCTGCAGTGTTTGTGTTGTGAAGACGACTACAGAGACTTTTGAAGATAGAGGAGAGATTTGTCATTGCTGTTTTGAGTTATCCGATGCTGTTTGACTCACAAATCTTGAATTTTACAATATTATTTACTATTAAAATTATAGCAATATCAACAGCAACATTCGCGCACATTACGCAGCTGATTCAGCACAGCAAAAATTCCAGTGTTAAATATACAGTGTGATTTTTTTGGTGTTGTTCAGTGTTAAAACCAGAGTACATTTTAATCCACGAGTGTGAAAGTGTATTTTTAAGAGGCTTTTTTTTTCAGTGTTTAACCTTTAACCCAATATGCAGTGTATTTCCCCTTAGTGATAGGAAGTCCTTTTTTTTTTTACTCAAACAGGTTCTTTAAGACAAACAGTGATCAAACCAGTATGTTTTACTTAAACTTGAAACATGTCTCGTTGCATTTTAAAATGCAAAGAGTTGAATGTATTGAAATTATTTCTGAAAAGATTAATGAACATTTAATAATTGAAAACTATTTAGGAATATAGGAAATATAGGAAAAAAACTATATAGAAAAAAAAGGTAATATATTAACACTTTGAAGGGTAACACACTCCAGTTTGATGTAAGAATAAACTCTTACTGTGTTAAAATGAACTTTGAGCGTAATGTACAAATTTCACACTTTAGAAAGTGTTATTTTAACTCCAAAATGGCGGGAGTCATATGTACACCCATGAAGCGTTAAGTTAAACTCAAATTGAGTTAAATGTACACTGATTTTTTAGCTGTGAGTCGTTGTCTAGCGACATGCCATGCTTCTTTTTCTTGCCAACAAAAAAGGCAGTGTGGTGAACCTCGCGTTTTTGGATTGTAAAAGCTCGTTCGATGTGATCTGCCCCTTAATCATCCTTTTGGAGATCTCAATGAGTTCATGGATCTCAAAATTTTACCCAAATGAGCCTAGGTAAAACTGTGTGCATTTGTTAAGCCAAAATGCAATTTGTATCCCAGAATGCTGAAAAATTAAAAGTTGTGGTGGAGTATCACAGCTTTGTGCTACCACTAATCTTACTCTATTAATTGATTAAAAAATATATGTTTTTCCTCTTGAGTGAAAGTGTTTGGACATCCATCGTAATTTATCTCTGGGGTCATAAGACTTATTAAATTTCAACAAGCTTCTGATTCACTTTTTAGGTGTTAAAAATAAACATATAAATAATTGTAAACCCTTGTGTAAATGAGTGCTGTTTTGACACAATCTTTAATCAGCTATTTTATTTGTGTGACTTATTAAGTGTTATGTAATAGTTATTGTTTATACACATTACATATGATTGTGTTAAATGTTGAATTTGAGAATAAGTATTGTGCAGCCTAAATCAATCCCTTTTGGAGATCTCAGTGGGTCCATGGATCTCTATTTGTTAAACCAAAATGCAATTTGTATCCCAGAAATGAGCATAGGGTCACAGATTTGTGCTACACCACTAATCTTCCTCCATTAATTGATTAAAAAATATGTTTTTTTTTCTTGAATCAAAGTGTTTGGACATCCATCGTTCATAACCTCACTATGGGAGCATGAGACGTATTAAATTTCAACAAGCATCTGATTCACTTTTTAGGTGTTAATGAGTGCTGTTTTGACACAATCTTCATTTCAATCCACCATACATTTTGGTCCATATGAAATATTCATCACATGTAGTTGCATTTCCAGTGAGGGGGAGTGTTCTAACAGTTTTGCCACTTTTTCATTAAAGGACTCAAACTCCTGACACGTTCATAAATGATTAAGTTGAAAATTCATGAGCAGTTTCCACTTATTCTCAATGCAATCAGAAAAGACAGCCGAGCCATTTAGGAGCACTTGTTTATGTTTGCGTTTCAGAGATTCGGAGTGTCTGGTAATGGGGATTGTGCTGTCTAATTGTTGCATTGCACAACATCAGTCTAAGTGCATATCATTTTTATTATTGATCAACATTACAACGGCGCTGGGTACAGTCAAAGAGCACTAAAAGACACCGGCTATTGTTGATCCCTAGATGAAGTCATCTGCGGAAATCGATATGGCAGTCTGATGGAGCCTAGACAAAACCTTGGGCGATTTGCCATTAACTGTGCACAGTTTGGAACTGCTTCCTGTGAACCAAAACATGCATTTGTTTGTTTAATTTGTCTGTAGGAAGCAAAAAAAATCGGAATACAAAAAAAAGCAGGTCAGTACGGGTCACAGTAGTGCTCTCCGCAGGGAAGACTCCTTGCTCTCTCAATTCACAGCTCGCCAACACCAGGTAAGAAACCAATTTCTGTGTCGCCTTGAGCTCTCACAAACACTACCTGGAGTGACTGACCGACCCATTCATTCCAGCTCCGCGAGACAAGAGGGAAAACACACTTTGAAAAGAAATTAGCTTTCTTTCTCGCACTTCCATCCCCACTCCGTTCTCTTCCACAATACTTGTCACAGATCCCTCGGCATGTGTCTCGTTTATCACTTGTGATCGAGTTGCAGCTGTGGAGGGACGTATGTGTCTCATTACAGGGCCTTTCAGATGTGCCCTGACACAAAAATAATCCTGGACGAATCAATCATGGCACATTTATAGAGGTATTAGGATGGTAAATATGTCTGTCCCGACTCTTTTGGTCGAGCTGGAAAGGCCCTAAAGTCTAAGCAAAGCAGATGGAGTTGAAGTGTTGTCAGTACTGTCTGAACCATAATAGATTATACCAGGGCAAATGGGCTGGACCGCAAGGGAATGGGTGGATTGACATGTCGGCATTGCGAGCTGAAGAAGACACCATTTCCAGCTGAAGTTGTTGGAGACTCTAATCTGCTATATATCTCTGGAAGAGTGCCTTTACTTTCACTCCTGAGAAACTATTGATTAAAGTCACTCATCAAGGACTCCATGGTGCCTCCATGTAGATTCTTTATTGGTAAAGGGTGGACAAATTTCCAGATGTGCCAAATCACATGGGGAAAAGGAATTCACTTGCCATCTGCACTGCCATCATCAAACCCCACTACATGTAATGAGATTCACTCATCATCTACTTCTAAACCTTTTTGAGTCTCTTTATTCTGAATATTTTGAAGAAGAAACCCTTTAACCAATGATTTCCATAGTAATCAAATCAAATACTATGGAAGTCAATGATTACAAGCTTCCAGGTTACTTCATAATATTTTATATTGTGTTCAGCAGAAGAAAGAAATTCAAACAAATTTGGAACAATTGAAAGAAACAATGACATAATTGTCAGGTTTCTGTGAAACATCGCTTTAAAATATAGACCACTTAAATGATTTTAATGGACGTTAGTCAGGGTAGATGCAATGTAAATAACTTTACAAGAATGTAAATGCCTTAGACGATAAGCATGAGATTGTATTTGCAAAATATTTCCAGAGCAAACCCCGCAGATTCATGCCTGCCATGTGTCTTGTCACCTTTTCTCTTTCTCCTGCAGTCTGATGCCACTTTCCTGTCTCACCTATCAAATAAACAGCAGCAGAGTTTGGGAAATTCTTTGTATGCAGCGGTGGTTGGAAAATTCACACACTGTGTTCCAGTAGCTGCATGTCATTGCATGTGCATGGCAATGTCAGCATCGGATAATAACTTGTAATGGCAAAAAATACATTTAGAGCTAAGTGCACCCAGAGAACTGGAAGCAAACATTGCTGGCAGTCAAATTTGTATTAACAGATCTGGAAATATATAAGTGTGTTTTCTCTCAAGATGTATACCTGTAATATTATTTATAAGGCACATTTATAGAAATTAATTAAAAGTTCTAATTGAAGTCCTAATTGAATCCTGGTTTAGTCTTAGCCCTGTCTGTTCAACTAGGCCAAATACAGTAGGTACTATATACAGTTGAAGTCAGAATTATTAGCCCCCCTTTGAATTTTTTTCTTATTTTTTTTTATATTTCCCAAATGATGTTTAACAGAGCAAGGACATTTTCACAGTATGTGTGATACTATTTTTTTTCTTCTGGAGAAAGTCTTATTAGTTTTATTTCAGCTAGAATAAAAGCTGTTTTTTTAAACACCATTTTAAGGACAAATTATTAGCCTTTTTAAGTTATATATTTTTTCGATAGTCTACAGAACAAACCATCAGTATACAATAGCGTGCCTAATTACCCTATCCTGCCTAGTTAACCTAATTAACCTAGTTAAGCCTTTAAATGGCACTTTTAAGCTGTATAGAAGTGTCTTGAAAAATATCTAGGGAAATATTATTTACTGTCATCATGGCAAAGATTAAATAAATCAGTGGTTAGAAATGAGTTTTTAAAACTATTATGTTTAGAAATGTGCTATAAACATCTTATCTTAATCTTAAAAAATTAACAGGGGGGCTAATAATTCTGACTTCAACTGTATAACAATAATATATGCGTGTGGAATATTATATATAGCACTTCATTAAATCAGTAGTAATGAAAACTGAATCTCCTACACGTACATTTAAGTCAATATAAAGTTGCTGGGACACACCAAGCCAATGGTTGATCACTTGACAGCATCAAGCTGTTGGTGAAAATCTGTCAGGCTAGTTTGTTTGGGCTCCAAGGGAGTTTGCCAGATTCAGTCCCTGTCCACATAAATATTTTCAAAATTGCTGCTTTGTCTATGCAATTCGGCTAGTCTTCCACATGTACTGTAAATGCAGTATTGGGTCACAGAAACTGAAACGTTTTGAACTCCTGTCAGTGTAAGATTTTCAAAAAAGTCTGAGTCAGTGTAATTGTGTTTTGAGTTTTTGGCTTTTCCAAGCCATTATTTCCTTTGTGTGACATCACAATCTCTGTTGTTTACAATTGCATGTCTGTGCAATGACCAGTGTGTCATGTTAACAGACAATTAAAACTGATAATAATGCCTTTTTTGAGGAATCTGATTGGGCAACATGACTTTACTGTTTGAAGTATATCTAACTCAGACTCATTGTGAAAACGTACCCCTGTATATATTTTTGGAGAGCATGAATTATGTAGTCAGAGGTACATATAGCTGCATTTCATCTTTAAAATTAATGCTAGGGGGCGGTATGATGCCGCTGATAGCTTCTGTTTCTTTTCGCACTACCAGCTAACCGCTTATTTCCATGTGGATGGCTTTTCCACTGTTACAAGTTTGCCCAGTGGCTTGTTGTGTATGTCGGTGGACTTGAGATGCAGAAAGGAGTTAACTGTGAGGACAAGGTTCGAGTCCAATGAAAAACGGTTCCAGAAAGCAGGTAAAACAAAAGTAAAAAAATTAATTAAACAAACTCATAACAAGGTGAAAACATAGAAAGATCTGAAAATGTAGTAAAAAACAGGTGGTTGCGAGAGATTGCGTAGGTGGATTGCTCTTGAAAACACTGCCATTTGGGTTTAGTGAAGGTGGTGAGCGGGTCAATCAGTGCTTTTGAAAATGCTATCAGTTGGGTTTCGGGAAGGAGGTGGGTGGGGTTATTGGTCACTCAGTCAGTAAGTCAGTCGACAGCAGCCTTTGTTGGATTTATGCGAGAACAACAGCCACAAATGGCGCTCGCAAGAGAAATTTGAGATCTAAAAAAAGCGTACACAGCGACCTCTGGTGGATTCGGGAAAACAAAAACTGCCAAAAAAAAAGTACCTCCTGGGATGTATTTGGCACTCTCCAGAGATGTATACAGGGATATGTATCAATAACAAACATGGGTTGAGTATCTCATCATCTGTTGTTTTGGTATGCTCTTGATAGCATTGGTCTTGATAGGGCAATTTTGGGAACAAGGTTTTTTAGTTTCTATCAGAGGGGGAAAAATTCTAAACAATACTCAAGTATGTGTGGACATAGTCTCAGAATGTAGAATTTGCATTGGCAGTTTTGCATTTGCTAGAAAGTGCTCCGACTGGCTGTTCAGCTGCAAATCAGATCATGAGAACAAAAACTGTGTGAAACAAAACAAACAAAAAGTGATGTCCTTTTAGTTGCTTATGAATATTTGCTAACTATATGGATTTTCAGATTATCAGACATATTTGCACAAGCAAATCCCTCTTTGTCGAGTATAAACTACTGTGAAAAAAAATTGTATGTGAATGCTGCTTTTGTTTAAAGCTGTGTAGTGCTAGTTCTACCTGAAAGACCAGGGAGACAAATACAATATTGAATTACATTTATTTTAATGAGAGTATTATTTGACAACGTAAAAAAAAATGTAACTAAACAGAAGATTTCTTTGGCAGAGACCCCATCTGTAGCTTAACTTGGAAGCTTGAAGATCAGGGGTTCTCAACCTTGTTCCTGCAATCTACCATCTTGCAGATTTCAGTTGCAACCCATATCAAACACCTGCCTGTTAATATGAATTGCTGCTCAGGTCCTAATTAATTGGTTCAGGTGTGTTTGATCAGGTTTGGAGCTGAAATCTGCAGGAAGGTAGATCTCGATCTCCAGAAGCAGGGTTGAGCACCCCTGTTGTAGATTCAGCTATGACTGCTGAGGATGAAGGCCTGGACAGGTCAACCTGGTGGTGGTGGGCAGGATGGTGGATAGACATCTGCATTAGTATTTGCAACCAAATGAATGAACTGCTTATATATTCCTTGTGTCTTGTGGCTATAGGTTGGAACTGATTGGGATGAGGGATGTGACATTGGGTATTCCTTGTGTCAAGTGGCTATTGTTTGGCATTGATTGTGATGAAATGCATTTCTGGTTGTCCTTTGTGAATTCATAATACAGGTACTGCCACTGGGGGTATGTTGTGTTTGTCGTGTCCTGCGCTTAATAGTTTGTTGCTACTCTATGTCAACTAGGTTCTTGAGAAAATATTCTGGAATACACACTCCTGTCACCAGTAAAGCTCTGTAGAAAGATGTTTAATTGCAGTTCTCACTTCTTGAGATCTGCCCTTATGACTTTCACTGTGGTCTCTCTATCCAGAGAAGTGGGGGTCTGATCCCCAATAGGAGGCATTTCCAATTACAGTCGATGACCTTTCTTATTTATATCCTGTTCCCTGGTGTTGAAAGAAGATGATTTGTTGTGACATGATACTAATGATATTCGTCTGCTGACATTCCATGCTGGATGGATGCGATTATGCACTAGCGATTATGATTGTTATTCTCAATTTTTGCCCGACAGTATCAGCAGCACGGACAGAGGCTGATAGCAGCAATTGGGTTCGAAAAAGCTCAGGCGACAAATGGAGGGGTCTGCACTTGATAGAGTGGCGGCTGAGGGTGGAGCTGGGCTGGGAGAGAACTGATGGGGTCACATTGGGTGTCATCCGGTCACGACATCCATCAGTGGATGGAGAGAGAAACAGACACACAAGTCCCTCAGCACTTGAAGATTCCTCACTTATATTGCTGTGTCAGTTGTCCCACTCTGCAGGATATTGCTTTATCCAGACGTCAGATGTGATTTCCCAAACCACACATTGAAAAAAAAGTCCAGTTTCACATAAAATGATGAAAAAAAGAAGGATAAAAAGTTGCAGAAATTTGTGCAAAATAATTTAACTTACTGTGCTAAGTACGTATGTTACAGGTTTGTTCCTCTATTTTAGTAACATATTAGTGCAAAAGTGCTTTTTTTCTCTTCTAATTGTTTACTAAACATGATGCATAAAAATGCAAGTAAACATCTAGATATTTTTTTTGCTAAATCATTAACAAATTGAAGTTCTGATGCCCTCTTCATTTTCAGAGTGTTAAGAAGCCAGCTGAAATAATCAACATAGGAAACATAGCCCTATATACATTCCTGGAGATCACAAATTATGTAGCCAGAAGTACGTATGGCTGCATTTGATCTTTTAAAAAAATGCTACGGGGCGGTATGACACGTCGCCAAAACTTTTTCCGTTTACCAGCTGACCGATTACCTCCGTATGGATGGCTTTCCTGCTATTACCAGCTTGTACAGTAGCTCGCAATGTATGTCGGTGCACTTGAGATGCAGAGAAGAGTTGACCATGATGATGGGATTCGAGTCCAGCGAAGAACGGTTCTAGACAGCAGGTAAAACAAAAACAGAAGCCAAAAAATAAAATAAACAGGTAAGAATTTGGTAAAATCTGAACACATTGTAAAAATCAGGATGCCAAGAGGGCTTTTCTTTTTTTGAATTGCTTTTTAAAACAGTCAGTTGGGTTTAGGGAAGTGGGTGTTTGTGTGGGTTAAATCAGTGCTTCTGAAAACACTATTGGTTGGGTTTAGAGAAGGAGGAGGGTGGGTCAGTCAGTAAGTTGACAGCGGCCTCTAGTGGATTTTAGTGAGAACGGCAGGTGCGAATAACACTCGCAAGAGAAATTTGAGATATGAAAAAGCATACACTAGGGCTGTGAACCTACACTGATTACGATTATCAGTTACGATTATCATGTCACAGATTTGGTTCAATTAGATATCTTTACAATGATGCAATGACAAGGCTTTCCACCCACAATTATTATTATTTTTCTTCACAACGCAAGAATTACAGAATTAAAATTTTTAAATTTTAAATATATTGATATTTATCCAGTGTATTATTCGTAATACAATTTTGTCCTTTAATACAAGCAGTCAGATATATGAACTGTACTTTAAATTTTACCTGCTCAAAGAAAGCACTCTTTTTGAATGTTATAAACAAAACTCAAATACAATCACAGAAGACAGCATTTATCAGCATTTATATCAAGCATTTATATCAAATAAAGTAATGTAAACATTATTCCGCTTGCTTTTTGAGCATTGTCGAGCGTGTTCTTACATCCCTAAGATTGGTCATTGTGTTCACACGCTCAACAGAAAGGGCTGCGATTGGCTCTAAAGCTGTCATCGCTGTTTACCGATGAGTGACGAGGACACTGAAAAATGTCTGTGTGCGCGTAATAAAGTGCGCATTGCACTAAAACTTGCTCCGCAAACATAGTCTCAGGATCCACAAGAAACACTTTAATAGCGATAGAGGAGAGGAAAAGTTACCTTACAAACATGCCAGCAGTTCAAAAGGCTAAAGTGAGAGGGGCAGTCAGACAGAGAGAAAGAGAGCTTTTACTTTCTCCCTTGCAGTGATATAGTGTCTCCAGGTTCTGCTAATTCAGTGTCAGTGAAAGACCGTCCAGCAAACTCGAATGCAGTGAATTGTGCACAGTTGTCTGCTTTTCAAGTAGTTGGAGCATTTTAATTACTCGCCCTTGCCTCATTCGAATAGTCTACCATGACATAGCACATATGAGATAAATGACATCAGTAATAACTGGTAATGATATATTAATGAACCAATACCGAATTGTCTACGTCTGCATTGCAGTGCATCGAAAAAAATAATAATTTTGACACCCCTAGCGTACACAGTGGCCTATCCTGCGACATATTTGCTGCTCTCCAAATGTCCATGTAAAAATGTTGGTTCCACAAAAAATCTCTTCATGTTGTCCCAACGCAAATCAATTAAAATCAAATTAAAATCAAATCTAATCATCTATCTATCTATCTATCTATCTATCTATCTATCTATCTATCTATC
>CAIGQZ010032997.1:9698305-9718305 GCA_903798205.1 Danio tinwini
ACACACACACACACACACACACACACACACACACACACACACACACAGGGATGGGCAGTATTTATCATACATGTATTTCAAATACGTATTTTAAATGCAAAATAGTATTTTGTAATTTGTACTTGATAGGATTAATGGAAATTGCTTAATATTTTGTATCAAAATACTTTAGTGTCTTGTATTTTTTATTTATTTTTTATATTGTAAAATACTTTGTAAGAAATCTACATCAAGACATCCCTTTGATTGGTGCTTTGGACATTATTAACTCTTCCATTTAAAAAAAAATTGAATAAATCTTAGGAGAAAGAGTATACTGTACAAATAATAGTAGTTTTAGATGGACTGCTGATGACATATATTTGTTGTTAAAACAAATAACATAAAAATAAATTCTACAGTGGCGTTTCCTACAATACTTCATTGGCTGTTTCAAATGCCAGTAGTTGATCAGTAGGTGCACTTTATAGTTTATGAAGAGGAAAGATGTAAACCATAAGATTTCACAACATATGAAACACAAATATTTAATAATCAGAAACTCCTAATACAGAGTATTGAAGAGTTCAATAGCAAAAAAAATATATATATAATAATAATAATAATAATAATAGATTTCTAAAATATTCTGTGAACAAAAAAAAAATTTACTTTTTATTTAACACCCTTTTAAAATATTAAGAGGTTAAATTTTACTGGCCACATTTGCTAGCAAACATTGTTTACTTCACTATGTCAGTTTTAATGGGGAAGGAACTGATTGAATAGATGTAATTGATGGAAGATTCGCAAAGAAATGTCACGCTTCCTTGTAAAGGTATTTTGTAGTAATTTTTAAAATAATGCATTTTATTTTGATACACATTGTGACTGCTGTATTTTGTAGTTTATTTTGATATACCAACAATTAAGGTATTTGAATATATATATACGTAACGTATATTACATTTGTCTATTTCTCAAGAAATACATAAAAAATACAATTTGATTTCATTCATTCATTCATTTTCTTTTCGGCTTATTCCCTTTATTAATCTAGGGTCTCCACAGTGGAATGAACCGCCAACTTATCCAGCATTTGTTTTACACTCATTCACACTCATACACTACGGACAATTTAGCCTACCCAATTCATCAGTACTGCATGTCTTTGGACTGTGGGGAAAACCGGAGCACCTGGAGGAAACCCACGCAAACACAGGGAGAACATGCAAACTCCACACTAAAACACCAACTGACCCAGCCGAGGCTCTAACCAGCGACCTTCTTGCTGTGAGGCGACAGCACTACCTACTGCGCCACTGCATTGCCTCAATTTGATTTCATATGCATAAAATACGCCTATATAGACAAGCCATGTTTTAAAATATTACAAAAATGGCTATTTAAATAGACATTTTTGTCAAGCATTGGAATTACAAATATGCACATATGCTGTATGTTCAAATATAAAAGCTGTAATATACATTTGTGTATGTTCCTATGTCGCCATACATCAGATTTATGTGTGGAGAATGTTAATACCACAGGAATCATACTTTTTTTCTGTAGAGTTTGATTTTTTTTTTCTAATCTGAACATTCTCAATGCTTCACACTTATTGTGCTGCGGTTAGTGTTAACACCCACATCCATCCTACTTCAGTGTATTTGAGCCAAAAACATTGCAATTTTAACCAAACAGGCATGATTGCATATATTGCATATTAATAAGCCCAAGAAAAAAAAATTACTTACGCATTGGATGCCTGCAAATAAAAACATGAGTTTTAACTTTGACATCTCTGTAAATGGATTCAGCGGAGTACTTCTACCATCATTAGGATGCGATTTTGCTGTTATTTGGGTTTTTTTTTTTTTTTAAGTCATTCCCTTTGGCATATGCTGTAATAAGGGATCCGGTTTTTGCACTTGCCAAGTTAGTTCACCCTCTGTTTGACTCACAAACACGCACACACAGAATGTGCTGAATGCATGCATACTACTGTAATTGAGTGCACTAAGGCAATATATGCTTTTTGCGCTATTAAACGTGAGGTCAGACGTGTCCATCTCCTCTGGGGTTCAGAGACGCTGCGGAACACCATGCACTTTGATGTAAATGACTCTAAAATGATATTTGAGTCATTCTGCCTTGTATCTCTGTGAACGGTTTGAAAAAGCAATGTTATATGAGAACATTTATGTATGTTTTATCCACTCTTTGTTCTTTCTTGGTTGCTTTTAGGTTCAGCGGTGCATATAGACAGCATTTCAGGTTAGACATGTGATAAGGAGAGTGTTTAAAATGTGTGGAAATGTGTGTGTGTGTGTGTGTGTCCTGGTATTTATTATATTTTAGTAATAGCAGTCATTTTTGACCTTGTCTGGACTTTTTTCCCATCGAGAAAAACAGCTTATAAATCAAACTAAATGATGAAGAAGGTTTTCAGCAAGGGTTGTATTTTAAGTGGTTAAAATATACAGTTTGCATTAAAAAAACTTATTTTCTATGGAAATTATCCATAAATCAGGTAGAGAGAGTGTGTTTGTGTGTGTGTGTAAGTGTGTACCTTGTATTTCTTACATTGATGGGATCAAATGTCCCCACAATTATAGGAATACCAGTACATTTTGACCTTGTGGGGGCATTTTTTTTCATGGTCCCCATGAGGAAAATGGCTCATAAATCACACAGAATTAAATATATTTAAATTGTTAAAATGCAGATTGTATCCTGTGAAGGTTGGATTAAATATATAAATGTACAGTCTGTACAGTATAAAAATCATTATTGGAAGTCCCTATAAGAGTTTGCATGTTCTCCCCATGCTGGCAAGGGTTTCCTCCGGGTGCTCCAGTTTCCCCCACAGTCCAAACACATGCGCTATAGCTAAATTAAATTAACTAAATTGTCCGTTGTGTTTGAGTGTGTGTGTGTGTGTGTGTGTGTGTGTGTGTGAGAATGAGTGTGAATGGGTGTTTCCCTGTACTGGGTTGCGGCTGGAAGGGCATCTGCTGCATAAAAAAAAAATAATAATAATATGCCAGAATAATTGGTGGTTCATTCCGCTGTGGTAACCCCTGATATATAAAGAACCTAATCTAAAAGAAAATGAATGAATGGAAGTCCCCATAAAGATAGTCATGCAAGTCTGTGTGTGTATGTGTGTGCGTGTTCTGGTTCTGTTTGCAATGATGTTACATAAAAATGTAGTAGCTAATTAATATTAATCTGGCTATATGCTTAAATATTTTAATATGATCACTTGCAGCTCAGATAAATAATCGATGTGATATTACATCAGGTCTGTAGTTCAGCTGAAGACGGGCTCACGCTGCATGATTTTTTAAAATTCTAACCAATTATGAATGCGTTTGATGATCATTTTAGCAGGTTTTCAATTCGGAAACAGTGGCTCATCAAACACTACATGACACATATTATGATGTCCTGATGCTTATGGGATCTCACACAGCATGATGATCAACATTAGCTGTGTGTCCATATTGTTTCTATTGAAATTGGGAATTGAAAGGAAGCACATTAGAAGAAAACTCCCATATGATCATATGAGTGTTTTAAGGCAATTTGAACAAGAAATATAAAAAAATGGCGTTGAAAACAGTCTATAGGTCACATGGAGTGTGTATAACAAGATCATTCTTTAAAAATGTTTATGTTTATTTGTACAACCCTCCCATAGCCATGATGCAGGAGGATTATTAATCTGGAAATTGTGTGTTATTAATTCTCAGAAATGCCTCAAACTTTATCTGTCCCTATATAGAAATCTGATTTAGTGCAAATGGCGTGTTCATGTTGGGATTTCACGTACATACCAATATATCATATATGCAACCCTATATTTCAAAATATTCCCAAAATGGCTTTGTACATATATTTTGTGATCATTGAATTTACAGATATGTACGTACAGTGGGATATGGAAATAAATCAGTCCTAAAGTTTCACTCTTTGTTATATTGCAGCCATTTGCTAAAACCATTTAAGTTCATTTTTCTCTTTATTAATGTACACACAGCGCTCCATATTGACAAAAAACACAACATTGGTGACATTTCATTCATTCATTCATTCAATTTCTTTTCGGCTTAGTGCCTTTATTAATCTGGGGTTGCCACAGCGGAATGAATCGCCAACTTATCCAGCATGTGTTTTATGCAGCGGATGCCCTTCCATACACTACGGACAATTTAGCCTACCCAATTCACCTATACCGCATGTCTTTGGACTGTGGGGGAAACCGGAGCACCCGAAAGAAACCCACGCGAACACAGGAAGAACATGCAAACTCCACACAGAAATGCCAACTGAACCTGCGACCCAGCGACCTTCTTGCTGTGAAGCGACAGCACTACCTACTGCGTCACTGCGTTGCCGGTGAAATTTCAGATTTATTAAAAAAGAAAAACTGAAATATGGCCCTAAGTATTCAGTCCCTTTGCTCAGTATTTAGTAAGCACCCTTTTGATCTAATACAGACAATAGTCTTTTTAGGAAAGATGCAAGACGTTTTTCGCACCTGGATTTGGGGATCCTCTCCAGTTCTGTCAGGTTGGATGGTAAACGTAGGTGGACAGACATTTTTAGATTTCTCCAGGGATGCTCAATTGGGTTTAAGTCAGAACTCTGGCTGGGACATTCAAGAACAATCACTGAGTTGTTGTGAAGCCACACTTTTATTATTTTAGCTGTGTGATTAGGGTCATTGTCTTGCCGGAAGATAAACTGTCAGCCCAGTCTGAGGTCCTGAGCACTCTGAGGAAGGTTTTTGTCCAGGATATCCCTGTACTTGTCCGCATTCATCTTTCTCTTCATTGCAAGCAGTTGTCCTGTCCCTGCAGCTGAAAAACACCCCCACAGCTTGATGGTGCCTCCACCATGCTTCACTGTTGGGACAGTGATAAACAGGTGATAGTATTGGACAGTACCTGCTTTTCTCCACACATACCACTTAGAATTAAGGCCAAAAAGTTATTTCTTGGTCTCATTAGACCAGAGAATCTTACTTCTCACCATCTTGGATGGTGAGGTGAAGGTCATTTTAGCAAACTCCATGTCTGCTTTCATGTGTCGGACACTCTGCCATAAAGCCTCGACTGATGGAGGACTGCAGTGATGGTTGACTTTCTACAGTACAACTTTCTCCCATCTCCCGACTGCATCTCTGGAGCTCAGCCATAGTGATCTTTGGGTTGTTCATTACCTCTCTCACCAAAGCTCTTCTCCCCCAATAGCCTAGTTTGGCCAGGCAGCCAGCTCTAGCAAGGGTTCGGGTCAACCCAAACATCTTCCATTTAAGGATTATGGATATGTATGGCTATTCGGAACCTTATAGTAAAATAAAATCTTCCTGTAATGTTGTTCACTAATTTCCCTAACTTGTTAACTATTTAGTGATAGTATTTTGGATAGAATGAAAATGTAAAAAATAATTAAAGCAAATTCAGTTGCAAAGTTTAAGGCAATTTATTTTGTATGTTTTTTGATTTTCAAAGTGATCCAACTGAAAATATGATTCAATTTAATTTCAGGATTTTGTAGTGGTAAAGATGAGCTTGATGACATGATCACTATGATTTAAATTTTTTTTGTGTTTGTGTTTTGTTTTTGTTTTAAACTAAAATAGTCAGAGAGGATGTCCAGTATACCACGAGCGAGGATTACAAACATTAAAGCATCCAGATCGCCTCTCATTTTAATACCCACTAACAAAATGAAAACTCCTGTTCATCAATTGGACACAGTCCTGCATTAGAAACATCCCTGCCGTGAGCTATTTCAGAATGTGTTGGAGACCAAAATGGCCATGACGAAGTGTATTAGAGATGTGTGCCTACCCCGCATGATGCCTGTGGTGACAGACTATACTGTTCGTTATATTTGAAAAAGTCATTTTCAACATATCCCTGTAGACGAAGTCTATTAAAGCAAGTTTATTAACATGATATCAGTTAACTGTATATGCTTTAAAATTCACACAGTAGTGTAATTTAGATTTTAATTTTCATCACAGTTTGACATGATGTGATATCTCTAGTTTAACACCAAATGATAGCAGTGATATTGTAATATTAGTTGATGCATGATGTCAATCAATTGTATCATAAGACAGAGAGTTTATAAGAGTTTATAATGTCATCACATGAGTCAAAATTTGCTACATATCAAAAGTACCTTAAATACTTTTATAAGTACTATAAATACTGTAAATATGTTAATATTAAACTTTTTTATATAATAAAAAAATAAATAAATAAAGATATATATGAGCATTATCACACTCATAGCAGTGCAATATGGCTGTATATCGACACTGGTGGAAGGCATGAGTTG
The DNA here is from genome assembly GCA_903798205.1 of Danio tinwini. NCBI lineage: Eukaryota > Metazoa > Chordata > Actinopteri > Cypriniformes > Danionidae > Danio > Danio tinwini. The sequence continues at coordinate 9,704,645 of CAIGQZ010032997.1, forward strand.
GCTCGAGGCTATAGGCCAAGTGCCCTAGTGCCTCACCAGTGACAATATACAGCCATATCACACTGCTACGAGTATGATATTGCAACATTTTGCCAACATAATCGTGTATTTAAAAAAATGAAAATCAATAATGGAGAGTCTCAAATATGTTTTTGTACGAGAACCTACTTTCTTCCGCCATTCATTTACATCTGCAGCTGACGTCAGAACAGCAGAAACCGTTTCTGCTTCACCAACGTCACTTTAGATCTAGTATTTAAAAGATTCTCTAGTGTAATGTCTAAAGTGATGACAAAACAGATAATTTTGCTCACTTTTAAGATTATAAGGCTGAACAGCATAAAATGCCATCAGTCTACAGAGATTCTCCAGTATTTCTCTGTTGCAAATGAGATTTTCACAATAATTAACCCCGAAAAAGCCAAAGCAAAGCAAACACTACCAAATTACTATGGTATAGAAACATCACTACAAAATACAAAAGCGAGAGATCGACTTAGAGTCACTTACCTGTACTTTAATGATTTGTTCAGCTGTAGTTTGAAACTGCCGCTGAGAAAATGTCATAACTGAGAACGTCAACCATATTCATACCTCTGCTCAGGATGACAGACTGCCGACACGCTGAATCTCTGAAATTTGAAAATTAATATTTAAAATAGGCACTATCTTTATAAATAAACAGCATAGTTGCAATCTAAATAACTGCATTCTCACCTAAAAAAGCCTCAAAAGTGCATGAAGTTGTCCAACAGCTGCCATATTTGTCAAACTGTAGTGAGTTTATTTGGTATATATCTGCCGTCACTCTATGTGGGTGGAGTAATACACAAGGGTGAAAAGGCTGTACAAGTGCAGCCGTTCATAAAATAATTTTTTTAGCATATTTAAAATATTGAATTCATATTTTGGGGGTCCATTTTAGCTAATATTATATATTTTTATTGTATTTGTTCAATTATATCATTTATTTTCTCATTCGATTTTTTCTGTGAATGTTTAGCATATTTTAGATCATTTATATATTGGGAGGTGCACTCTGACCATTAAGTGGAGCTTTTATACATAAATACATACTTCTAAATACAAGATTTGTTTAATAAATAAAAATTTATTTGTTTCTAAGGTATTCTGAGTGGTTGCTAGGCGGTTGGTAGGGTGTTTTCAGTGGTTGCTAAGACATTGCTAGGCAGTTGCTAGGGCAGATTGGATGATTGCTGTGGATTGTTACTAGACAAGCCTCACATATGGCCTGTTTCCACTGAGTGGTACAGTACGATGTGGGTCAGTACGGCTCACCTTTATCAGGCTTGCGTTTCCACTACCACTACCAATGGTACCCTTTTGGTGGGAGTGGTGTACGACAGAAAGTTTCAGTCGATGTCATTCTCGCTTGAGAAAATGTCAAAGTAAATCTGTATGGGCTGTTCATATATCATATGAGAAGCACTTCTCACAAAACAGATGCTTAATACACATACAGTTGCAATCAGAATTATTGAACCCCCTTTGATTTTTTTTTTCTTTTTTAAATATTTCCCAAATTATGTTTAAGAGAACAAGGAAATTTTCACAGTATGTCTGATAATATTTTTTTCTTCTGGAGAAAGTCTTATTTGTTTTATTTTGGCTAGAATAAAAGCAGTTTTTAATTTTTAAAACCCATTTTAAGGTCAAAATTATTAACCCCTTTAAGCTATTTATTTTTTCCATAGTCTACAGAACAAACCATCATTATACAATAACTTGCCTAATTACCCTAACCTGTCTAGTTAACCTAATTACCCTAGTTAACCCTTTAAATGTCACTTTAAATGTCACTGTATAGAAGTGTCTTAAAAAATATCTAGTCAAATATTATTTACTGTCATTATGTCAAAGATAAAATAAATCAGTTATTAGAGATGAGTTATTAAAACTATTATGTTTAGAAATGTGTTGAAAAAATCTTCTCTCCGTTAAACAGAAATTGGGGAAAAAATAAACAGGGGGGCTAATAAATCAGGGGGTTGAATAATTCTGATTGCAACTGTACATACTGTATAAAGGTGCATTACTAATCTTTTCTACGAACATGATTTGATCATAACTGCAGAACAATGGTAAAAATAACCTACTGTAACGTTTGCAATTATAAATTACAATTAACGTTATAAATGTAACATATATGAACACATACAGACCCTTACAGTCACCAATATATTACCAATAAATAAAAAAAACTACACACAGCATACATTTAGTCCTTATTTGGCTTCAAAAATACGCAACATATAGCTCAAAGTCAGTGCAAACCTCTCATCTTTATTTCCATTCTTCACCATCACATGTAACCTCTTGTTAAAAAGTAATTCCATCATTCCGAGTTCAAAATAGTACAAAAGGCGATGATAATAGTTAAACATGGCAGTTTGTTCTTGTTTTAGGTTGCTGAAAGAATCATTTGCTCCTTTGTTTTTTCCGGCTTCTCCTTTGTTTTTTCACGCTTCACTTTCACGTTTCTGAAAGGATTGGATGTTAGAAGCACTTCAGTAATCACGCGCATGTTATTATCATCAGCTCAAGAAGTTTGTTATTTTAAATATAGATGTGCGAGGAGTGCATGTGCACTTTTAGACGGCCTTGTAAAACAAAAAGAGAACACGGCAGATTTTGTTCTTCTTGGCTTTGTAGCTGTTCATTAAGACGATAACAAGGTTTGCTTGAGTTCGGGTCAACCATGGCTTGTTATTATATATATAGTATTACCATGTAGTGTCTCGGCTGTGTATTTAAAAATGGCAGTTCCTTTGTTTTCATTCTCCTGCTTGTGTGCACTAGTGATGTTTCTTTGTAAACCAATAGCGTTCCACTGCGTGTCTTGCTCCGTCTTTTGGTACCCTTTGCAAAGGGTACCCAAAAAGTGAAATGGTATGATTCACTTTTTGGTACCTTTTGACAGTGGAAACAGCCATAAAAGCGAACTACTCAGTTGAATACAGTAAATGTTTGATTAAATCTTAATCCTTAGTAAGCAGCAGATATATTCTTTGATGTTGTAACATTTAAACAGACTATTTGTTTAATAAAAGTTTTACTGACAGCAGTACTAAATTATGACAGTGTATATTTAGCAATATACTGTTCTAAAATGACTCATGCTGTGACATAAGATTTCGGTCATACCACTCACCCTGCCTAAAGGATATTGACATGAACCAGCGGTCCAGAGATCAGGACTAATTGAAAGTGACAGATGCACTGCGAGACTTGAAGAAACTGTGTCAACATGCAGAGGGGAAACCAGCAGCGTTTTCCCGAGATAAGATAATAGGACCTGGAGGGCTTTTCACTGACTGAGATATGCGACTAATAAAATGAAAATGGACAAGAATGTCTGCAGGATTTCTCGCAGCAGGAGCCCTAAGTAAAGATCTTGAAATGAATGTTCCAGACAGTGGCTTATGCTGTTGTTTATAATCCCCACTTTAGATGCATTTTCTGATTCTGGAAATCAGTTAATATATGCTCGTGCGTTTGAGCAATTGCCCAGGCGATATGTCATTTAAAGAGGTTTTGTATTCATAGCAGTGCTGCTGGTAATATATTACAAAATGCAGGATGTGAGGCAACTGGGAGTCTTATAATAGATGTGAGTTGCAGTCTGGGTAGATTAAGAGAGTGAAAGTCTGCTGGGGTTGCAGTGAGTTCACTGGTACTTTTAAAAGTAAACTTTAAACACTGTAAACATTTGGAAGATGTACATTTCAGGCTAAACTAGCATATACAGTTGAAGTCATAATTATTAGCACGCCTGTATATTTTTTCCACAATTTCTGTTTAACAGAAAGAAGATTTTTTTCAACAAATTTCTAAACATAATAGTTGTAATAACTAATTTCTAATAATTGATTTATTTTATCTTTGCCATGATGACAGTACATAATATTTAACTAGATATTTTTTAGCTTAAAGTGAAATTTAACTAGGTTATTTAGGTAAATACTGTTGACTTTAACATGCTTTTTTGTTGTTGTTTTAATTTAAAAATGCTTTTATTCTAGCTGAAATAAAATAAATAAGACTTCATCAAGAATAAAAAAATATATAGAAAAATTATAGAAAATATTATAAAAAAAAAAACGGTGAAAATGTCCTTGCTCTGCTGAACATGATTTGGGAAATATTTGAAAAAGAAAAAAAAATAATCACGGGAGGGCTAATACATTTGACTTCAACTGTATTTGTTTGTCAATTCCATGAAATATGACTCACAGAAGCATTAACTAAAACAGTGTCATTACCGAGGGTAATATGTCACAGAAATGTTTCTAGCATAAAACATAACATCTTGAGATTCCTGTAGCTCAGTTGCCAAAGCATCGCATTACAGTGCAATACTCTAGAAGTCATAGTTTCAATCCCAGGGAACACATGAACTTATAAAATGTGTAAACATGACTGGAACATAATGTACAAGGAGCCATTTCGTTCTGAAGTTAACTTGCATTTTGATTGGATATGGTGTGGTGCTTAACTTTTAAAATGTAAGTAGCTGCTTGCAAAACAACACACATTCATTCATTTTTCTTCAGCTTTGTCCATTATTTATCAGCAGATGCCACATCGGAATGAACTGCAAACTATTCTGGCATATGTTTTATGCAGCGGATTCCCTTCCAGCCGCAACCCAGTACTGGGAAACACCCATACACACTCATTTACACATACACTCATACACTATGGCCAATTCAGTTCTCCAATTCACCTTAATCGAATGTCTTTGGACTGTGGGGAAAACCGCACCACGCAGAGGAAACCCACGCGACAGAAATGCAAACTGGTCCAATATCATAAATATTGCATTTAAAAAAAACTAAAGCATGTATATTAACCTAAAATTTTACCAGTCACACCCCAGCAGCCACACAATGTCATAAGACGTTAATATTATGTTATATTTAGATTGTGATGTCAGGTGATGTCAGGTGACCAAAAGTTAATGTATGTTATTTTGACGTCCAATAACAACGTCAAAAGATGTTGATATTTGGTTGTTTTTAAGTTGCGTTGGTAAGTGACTAAATTCCAACGTCAATCCAACGTCATATTGACGTCAAATACTGACATTTATTCATCAGGTATGGCAACCAAAATCCAACATCTGATAAACATCATAGTAGTAATGTCCACACTATGTCAAGCTGTAACATCATTAGGTTGTTTTAAGGCTGCATTGGCAAGTGACCAAAATTCAAACTCTGTCCAACGCTGGACACTGACGTCGGTCTGACGTTGGGTTCTGACGATTTTCATTTCCATTCAAAATGCAACATTGGGGTACAATGTCAATCTGACATCATGTTGACATCCAGTGCCTGCTTGTTATATGGTTATGCAGTTTAATGGTATATAGTTATATGGTTATATTAACAACATATACTGTAATAATCAATTTTTGAGCTTTTTCACAAAATGTTATGGTCAAAATAAAATTGTATTTGTACTCGTTTTAACACTACCAAGGACTACCAAGACCTAAATTCTGACTTTTAACTTTGTATTCTTTTTTTTTTATTGTAACTTTATAAGTATAAAATTCCCTTGAAAATAATTGCATTGAATATATAGGACATTCTAATGTTATTTTATTAAAATTACAAAAGACAAATTCTGATCATTTCTACCTTGAATGGCAATAATGGTTATAATAATATATAACCAACTATAATAATAATAATCAACTATAAGTATTTGTGCATCCACTACTTTTTCTTGTGTTTTGAATATACACGCCAACATTCTACAACAAAAACAACTTTTTAACTGCAAAAAAACATACATTTGCTTCAGAAATGTCTTTTAAATCAACATTTTTATTTATTATCTTATATATCTTTATTTCTTATTATATTTATTATTTATTTATCTCTTTTATATTTTTTTTGCCAGACAAAGTGTGCAAAATGTGATGTCATGACAAAGTGATGCACCTTCTGTAGGCTAGTCTAGTAACAATATTTATCAGCTGTATTACAAAACAAAATAAATAAATTAATTAAAAATTGAATAAAATATGAACAGACATTTTATTTATAGAGTAATTGCTGACGTTATCAATGTCCAATCATCTACTTTTAACCCATACAACAGAATTGCACATGCTCAAACACTGGTGTGACCACACACTTACTGTGGAATTCAACCCAGACTCATTGTGGATATGTGTCCCCGTATACATGTCCCAGGAGGCACATTTTTTGTAAGTTTTGTTTTTGCGAATCCACCAGAGGCCACTGTGTAAGCTTTTTCAGATCTCAATTTTTTTTTTCATGAGTGCCATTTGCACCTGCTGTACTCACGCAATCCACCAGAGGTCGCTGTTTACCTACTGACAGACCGACTAACCGATACCCACACACACCCCTTCCCTAAACCCAACCAATAGTGTTTTTTAAAGCACCAATCGACCCACTCCCCACCTTTTCTAAACCTAACCAACAGCGATTTCGAAAGAAATTTAGGGGGAAAAAAAGCCCCCGCGGCAGTCTGATTTTAACCACGTTTCCTGATCTTACCATGTTCTCACTCTGTTATTTACTTGTTTATTTATTTTTATTGCCTTTTGTTTTTGTTTTACCTACTTTCTGGAACTGTTTTTTATCTGACTCGATGAACAGTCACCTTCGCTTTCTTCCACCTCACAAGTCAGCCGACATATGCGGCAAGCTACTGGGCAAACTGGTAACAGTGAAAAAGCTGTTCACATGGAGGTAAGCGGTCAGCTGGTAGTGCAAAACGGAACAGAAGCCGGTGACGGCGTCATACCATCCCGTAGCATTCATTTTAAAAAAAATTCAGCCATACATACCTCTGACTACATAATTTTTCCTCTCCAGAAATATATATGGGGGTACATATTCACAATGTGCCTGTATTGGTTGAATTCTTAGTATGTATTAAAAACCAAGTGCATCTGATTCCAATCGACAATGATTAAGTAGCAAGTCATTAGTTTTCTATACTAAACCCTAGTTGAAATGCTCTGATTATTCTTTCTTTTGCATACTACCTTTAATGTGTGATGTGAAATGGCTGTTTGTGAGGATAGGTCTGGCTTGAATTGACAGTGTAAAACTGTGAGGCCATGAATTCTCTTTACATCACAGCATTTATAAGGGCTAAGGAAGCCTCATATATGAAAATGGACGGTTAATATATAAAGTCTTCCTCTTCCTGCCATTAGAAATACTGATGACTCATTTTTGGACGTATAAAAAGTACTTGGCCAATCCTTGTGTAAAATCCTTGTGTAGAATGAGAGTTTTATATGCCTCCTACTACTCATCTGAAGCGGCAGCAGTCTGCAGACAGTGGCTCACAGATAGCAAATCCTAAATAATTAGCGAGGCTGCCATTCAGACACATCAACTCTATCTTGTTGATGACCACGGGCCTCTTCATCACAACTGTCACTCTCAACTCTTGACACAAATATGAATGACCTTATTTCAAGAACTGAAGACAAGAAGTTCATCAGGCTTCTGATTTGGTTACACAAGGTACAAGGCTGTCACTGGAGAAGTAGCTTAAGGTAATAGTTTACCCAAAAATGAACATGTTATGATTATTTACACACGCTTGAGTGCTTCTAACTTCTTCTAAATGTCTTTCTTCTGTTGAACACAAAACAAGATATTATTGTTTATATAAAAATCAGCCATTGACATTCATTCTATTAACAATTAATACAGAAGTCAATGGCTATTTTTCCCTAACATTGTTTCAGTAAACAGTGTCATTGACACAGTGTTCAACAGAGGAAAGCAACCCAAACTATATCCTACAACGCACACTACTCAGGTTTGGAACTACCTGTGTAAATGATGACAGAGTTTTCACTTTAAGGTACAAAAGCTAAAGGTCTGTACCTAAATAGTTGTACATTAAAGGTAATACTGTAATAGTACTTATAAATACATATTTGTAACTAAAATATATTTTCCCCCAATATTCTTCAGTATACATTATATTTCTTTGTGTTCAACAGAAAAAAAATACACTCAAATACTGTATTGGAACAACCTATGTAAATGATGACATAATTCAATTTATTTGCTGAACTGATCTCTTTAAGGTGCAAAAGCTAATGGTCTGTACCTAAATTTAGAACACAATTTAAATCAGCTTTTGTTGTTGTTGTCAATCTGACAACCTGCTCTTGTGTGTGTTTTGACCCTCAAAAATACCTCAACAACTGGGTGTCAAACTTACACGCTGAACCTTTGAACTGCAGAGCTGAAATGTCAACACTGAATTGTAGCCAGAGCAGCCAGAGCAATGATCAAGACTCCATAATGCAATTCATAATTGCAAATCAGCTAATAATTAAATTTCAAAGCACAGAAACTGTGAATTAACAAATACGTTTACAGTGTAAATTACTGTGTCTTAGGCTTCAAGTCTGATTAGATTTTTTGACATGAGCACATTCTATGAATATAGTTCATAAGCATGTTTGCACATACTCTTCTCCAACCATTGCTACTTTTCTTAGCTTTTCTTTGCAGATTTAATATTCGTCTATTTCAGGTCCTAATTCGGAAACAATGAGCACATGCAGCCACTGCTTCTATATTTATCGAGCAGTAAAATTGCTCATTTATGTGGCCAAAACAAGCTGTCTTTGGACGAGAGTATGAAGAGAGGACTGATAGGACATTGTTCTGCTCCACTTCACAAGAAGAGTTTTTGAGAATAGCTTGACAGTCATTTATGACACTCCATTCTGCAAAAACAAAAGCTCATTCCACATGTCATTACTCCATTTCTATGTCGCTGCACAGTACTGTCCTGTTTAGGCTTTTAATCTGATCAAGTGTTTACCCATCCTCTCGATTGGATTAGAAAAGGTCTACACCACCCCTTTTAAATCGGATCAAAATATAATTCAGATCAAGCTCAGTTGGGTCGATTAACATGTTTCCATGAAGGGTTTTCAGTTTGATTGAGCCATCAATCCGATTACTATCGGCTTGCTTATTCGGATGCTTTTAAACATAGACATGAACATCATTGTAGATTTTCCTTCAGAGATTTCTTTTTGAAGGTTCCGACATCCTCCAGACCAGATTATTGTTTTCATTAATAGCACACAAAGGGCTAATTATGTGTTTGTATATAAAGGTTTATGTAAACATGTGGCCTTTTGTTGTATCATTTGAGTACAATTTTCATTCATGGTTTGGCCTATGACCTATATCTAATGTGTGTCTGTGTTTGTAGACCTTGTCAAGAAGACTCAAGTATGTCTATTCTTGTACATAGGTTTGTCAGATTCTTTTGTCTTGCTGGTTTATTTTGAACATACTCATTGTTAGATAAAATTGAGAATGTTTATGACACTGGATTTTGTTATTTGCTACTACGACTTGACAATATTTTAGATTAGTTTTTCTGCACACAAAAAAAAAAAGATTTCAAACAATTTACATTTAGTAATGTTCAACTTAATTTGTTTAAATTCAGTTCAAATAAAGTTTACAACCACTTTAATAAAAAAAGTAAATCCAAGGTAAATTTGTATATTTATCTCTGTAGATTAATAAATTTATTGTTAAATGTTTTTTTCAGCTTGTATGTGTATTATTAATCAATCAATCAATCTATCATTTAATCAATCAATCAACCAATAAATAAATAAATAGTCAACGTGAGTCACTAACTTGCATAAGATTATTTTTATTATTGGCAAAAATACAATGTATGGGTTAAATTTGATAAATTTTATGCAAATATTATGAATCCTTTATGCCAAAAACCATTAGAATATTAAATGAAGACCATATTCCATGAAGAAACTTTGGAAATGTTTAACAGTATATATCAAAACTATTAAAAATTATTGGTTTGATTAATAATGTGTATTGCTTTAAAGGTGATTTTCTCAGTATTTATATATTTTTTAACTGTACATTGATAGAAAGCTGTGATTTATAAGCCTCAGTTTTCAAAAATGGACACTAATGACCTATTTTGTGGTCCAGCATGAGACAATTTTCTTCTTTGTGTTCATTAGAAGAAAAAGAAGTTTCATTTTGGGATGAACTATTACTTTAATGCCTAAATAAAGCTTAATTTTTAAGCCATGAATTCTGTTTAAAACTTCCTTAATTTTTTCTTCATTTATATAGGTATATATATTTTAGGGATATATGCAGGACTTGACATCAACGTTTTTGATCACCAGCCACTGTGGCTAGTAGTTTTCCAACATTACTATCATAGTAGAACAGTTTCTCAAGCAGTTTGTGATGCATTTTGGAAACAGGAGATGAGCCACTGGTCCAATGGGCCTTCTGGCTTAAGAAACCTGTTCTCAAAGACTTACTTTTAGTCATTATTTGGATAGCACACATATTCTGAATGCCTCCAGCAGAATTCGAATGAGCCATTTTAATCTGGATTAATCTAGATTAATTCCAAGATTACAGTGATATAATCTAGATAAAAAAAAATATCTATGCCTACCTATAATGTATATATATATATACAGTCGAAGTCAGAATTACAAGCCCCCTTTTGATGTTCTTTTTCTTTTTTAAATATTTCCCAAATGATGTTTAACAGAGCAGGGAAATTTTCACAGTATGTTTGATTATTTTTTTTTTTCTTCTGGAGAAAGTCTTGTTTGTTTTATTTTGGCTAGAATAAAAGCAGTTTAATTTTTTTAAAACCATTTTAAGGTCAAAATATTAGCCCCTTTAAGCTATATTTTTTTCAATAGTCTACAGAATAAACCATACAATAACTTGCCTAATTACCCTAACCTGCCTGGTTAACCTAATTAATTTAGTTAAGCCTTTAAATGTCACTTTAAGCTATATAGAAGTGTCTTGATAAATATCTAGTCAAATATTATTTACTGTCATCATGACAAAATAAAATAAATCAGTGATTAGAAATGAGTTATTAAAACTATTATGTTTAGAAATGTGTTGAAAAAAATCATCTCTCTGTTAAACAGAAATTGAGGAAAGAAATAAACGGGGGGGGGGGGGGGGGGGCTAAAAATTCTGACTTCAACTGTATATATATTTATTTTATTCTATTTATTTATTTATTTTTACATTCAATCACATCAAATTCAAAACTGAATTTAACAAGACTGGAATACTTTAAACTCCATTCCAAGCAATTTCTTTCTACAAACATCTAAACAAAGATCACTGAAATAGTAAGAGAGTCAACAGATGTAATTAAGTCTTTAGAACCAGAAGGAAGCTCCCAATGCTCCCTGAGAGCGCATGTTATATGATTATTTTACTGTAATGCTTTAAAGTATAAAACAAAACGGATGCTGGGAAAGTAGGCTAGGTTTTAAACAAACATCTGAACTGCAAGTTCTAAGTGTGAGAGGCATTTTAAGGTCTAAACTAACCTCACTGACCATCCACATGGGAAACTGCAATGAAAAGTCACTCCATCTTCTGTCGCTAGCAGTTATTTCCAGGCAGAAGTTGCCACGGAGGGGAGGTGAACCTGGTCGCTTGCCCAGAAGTGCAGTTCACTCTCTGACCTAATGGTATTTGGCTCAGACTGGTACATCTGCAGTCTCAGAGTATACTGACTACAGCATATGTTGCCGTATTGTATGGAAAACCCCACTGAGGATGCTGTTTCAGGGTTGTGGATTTATGCTCATTGCAAATTCACGGAAAAATATGATTTGTAAATTGACTTTATAGTCAAAATATCTGAATTTGAATCAGCTCTAGTGCTTGGTTGAGTTTTGTTTGTTATCATGTCTGTGCTAATCGTTATCAACAGTGTCAGTGTAACAACTGTAAAAATGCACAATGGCACCTAAATGATATACTTTTGCTTAAAATCTAAATGAAATATCGCTGAATCACAGCTGATGTTATTTGATGTGATTTGAATAAAACAGGATATTTTAGAGGCAACAAATTAAAATAAAAAATAAATGGAGGACAGCTTAATTGTATTCACTAAGAATTGATTGAATCAAGATTAGACAGTGGTGCACATGTTTCATTTTTGGTTTTTCTACAGGTGCAACAAAATCATTAATAATATTTTTTACAAAATCACAGCTATTTAGAACAGTGTGTGTGCTGTACTCACAAAAAATTGTACATACAAAGAAGACCTTTTTCTTTGTTGGTTACTGAGAAACAGGCATTATTTCCAAGCAGGAAGCATAGGAAAAATCCAATGATATCCCACAGCAATTTGTAACTTCTTGATTTAGTGGCAAATTCATATGACAGTACAGTTTTGTACAGTTTGCTCATCCCCCAATGTTGGTTGGGTTTAGAGGTGGGGTTTGGTGCCATGACTCCTTTTAAAAATCATACGAAATTTGCACGACTGAACTGAGTTTGCACAAATTAGCCACTAAACTGACAAAACAAAAAACAAAAAAAAATAGTTTTGTTTCCTTGTGAGATCAGGCTAAAAAATCCTAATTCCAATTGTTTGAAAAGTAGCATTAGTGTGGCCTGTAGATGGTGCTTATAACTGCAGTCTTTTGGGCCCTATATACACTCGGCTCAATAAGGCGTAAGGTGTGTATGGCGTGATTTGTTACTATTTTCATATGAGCACAGGTTTAAGTTTCATGTTTTGTACCACATTTTTTAAATAGCAAATTCATTTGTGCCACTAAGGCGCATTGTTGGCGCGTTGCTATTTTGAGGAACTAAAATTAACTGACATTGACCAACTAAAAGCTGGTCTAAAGTCCAGCGCAGAGCACGTTAGTCATGCACCTATGTGGGTCCAAAATGCATACACAGTGCTTAATTCACACAGGATGTACAGCAATACACAAATATATTTATGTATAATAAAAAAGGGTTACAAAAATTATATTTTTTACATTAATATAAAAACCACTGCCTCCATGCCTTCTTTATGTCGGGCGGTTTAATATCCGGCTCTGTTTATTTATAACAATTTGCATTTGTATAATGTTAATATTATAAACAGTATTTATTAATATTTGTTATGCATATTTATACTTGTTTTAATAAAAAAACATGTTTAAATGTATCTACCTGTCACGTTTTGGAGATGTATGCATCATCATATGGGGCAATAGAAAGTGTGTTTGGATATAATTATTATTTAATTTTATTTTTTCACCACACTTAGTTTTTATTGTTCATTTATTTGTTTGCTAAAAGTTAGAACTGATTTTAGAAATAGTTTTGAAACAAATATTTGCACTAAAAAAACAAATTACGAAACTAAATATATAATGAATGTCTTCAGTGAAGAGATTTTCCATCGTTTCCTTACTCCATGAAAGTAAAGGTCTAAAGTAAAAGTAAAGTAAAGAGGCCGAATTGAGGAGGCTCATTCTTTGTCCTTGCACTGCAGATAGTCTGTTCATCTTTTTTCTTGATAGTGAAGTGTTCAGTTTTTCCACTTACAAATTCCATCATGTAAATAACAAATGTGCCAAGGTGTGATGCAACTGAGGAGAGGGAGATGGGACTCTGATTGGTTTAATGCACGTCATACTCAAAACACACCCATTAAGAGAATGAGAACAACCAGGTTAATCCATGCGCAATGGCGCAGATCATATTTTTCCATCCTTAAAATAGCAAAAGTGGATTTAAACATGCTTTGAACATGCTCTTTTGCGCACT
>CAIGQZ010032997.1:9771553-9790329 GCA_903798205.1 Danio tinwini
GCTTTTGTAGAAAATCATAAATTCAATCACCTGTTAACATCACCTGTTTCAAATCACATCATTATTTAATCAATTTATCTGATTACTAGCCCTAAACTGCTTCTGTCCCAACTTTTTTTTGGATGTGTTGAATGTGTTGAAGGTCTGAATGACAGGGAAAGACGTATATTAAAAACTGAAATGAAGTTGACAGAGAAAAAAAACATGAAATTATTTATGTTTATATTGTCTGCAATGAAATAAAAGTCAAAGTAAATTTGAAAATCACTCATTTCTTTTTTATTTGGGTCACACTTTATTTTGATGGTCCATTTGTTAAACTTAGGTTACATTGCATCTACATGTCAACTAATTCTCATTAGATTATAAGTAGACTTAGGTTGTGGTTAGTGTAAGTTGACATGTACTAGCAAAGTTTCTTATAGTCATTTAAATGTCTGTTGAAGAAGCAGTATCAACAGATATTCAGCAGACAGTCTACTAATACTCAAATGGACCATCAAAATAAAGTGTTACCCAAATAAAAAAGAAATGAGTGATTTTCAAATTTACTTTGACTTTTATTTCATTGCAGACAATATAAACATAAATAATTTCATGTTTTTTTTCTCTGTCAACTTCATTTCAGTTTTTAATATACGTCTTTCCCTGTCATTCAGACCTTCAACACATTCAACACATCCAAAAAAAAGTTGGGACAGAAGCAGTTTAGGGCTAGTAATCAGATAAATTGATTAAATAATGATGTGATTTGAAACAGGTGATGTTAACAGGTGATTGAATTTATGATTTTCTACAAAAGCCGCATCTTTGCTCCTAAAACATTAGCCCTTACTTCGATGCTGCTTTTGTAGAAAATCATAAATTCAATCACCTGTTAACATCACCTGTTTCAAATCACATCATTATTTAATCAATTTATCTGATTACTAGCCCTAAACTGCTTCTGTCCCAACTTTTTTTTGGATGTGTTGAATGTGTTGAAGGTCTGAATGACAGGGAAAGACGTATATTAAAAACTGAAATGAAGTTGACAGAGAAAAAAAACATGAAATTATTTATGTTTATATTGTCTGCAATGAAATAAAAGTCAAAGTAAATTTGAAAATCACTCATTTCTTTTTTATTTGGGTAACACTTTATTTTGATGGTCCATTTGAGTATTAGTAGACTGTCTGCTGAATATCTGTTGATACTGCTTCTTCAACAGACATTTAAATGACTATAAGAAACTTTGCTAGTACATGTCAACTTACACTAACCACAACCTAAGTCTACTTATAATCTAATGAGAATTAGTTGACATGTAGATGCAATGTAACCTAAGTTTAACAAATGGACCATCAAAATAAAGTGTGACCCAAACATACACTTATCATAACCTTACTAAATGTTTATATATGTGTGTAAAATCTGGATGTTTTAATATCAGCATTGAAGTTGAATAGCTATTAAAACAGTCAAACAATAAATAAGGCTACGCTTTAATCTTACATTTTAAGATCTAATCTTAATATATTCTACTTCAAACTAATCTACAGCCACATTTATGAAAGAATTGGCTAAACAGAATGCAGACTATTTAATCCAGGCCGCCATGGCGACCACACATCCACTTTCTTTCTACAACTGCAGAATATGGGTCAGTGGTGCACGGGGGTTAAAAGTAAATGAATTCTTGGAGGAGAGTCAACAGTAAATCCGGGGATGGGGTTTACGCTGAGCTTATTGATAAATCTGGTGATTTCTCGGCGAGGTCTAATCGTAGCTCTGGGGTGCCAGGAGCTTTCTCATGGTGTGGCCTTGTTGTTAAAGCCCTGTGAAAACACAAGGCATTATGGGTAGAGCGCCGACCTGCATGGATTGCGTCACCTGTCATGGAAGGGTAGTCATGTATTAGCATATATTATCTTGCTCTCTGCTTGCCACTTTCACTGGCCTATTTTTCATATCTGAGATCGTTTTGAAAAGAAGCGCTATAACCTCATTAGAGAAAAGCTGCAGGGTTCTAGCTCAAAACGTTTGTGGGGTTTCAAATGTAAATAAAAAGCTCTTGTTCTCATTTAGCAATCTACAAAATGACTGTTTTAAGTCATCAATTTAATGCAAGTCTAATTTAATGCAATTAACCTGCATGTCTTTGCAGTGGTGCCCCCAGAAAATGTTTTATGGGTGGTCATTTGAGGCCACACGAAATCTTGGGGTGGCACACAAAAATAATGAATTCAGTAAAATGTTATAGTTTTGCTTCTGGTAAATCAGTTTTAATTAATTAATTAATTTAAGGGGCGATGCAGTGGCGTAGCAGGTAGTGCTGTCGCCTCACAGCAAGAAGGTTACTGGTTCGAGCCTCGGCTGGTCAGTTGGCATTTCTATGTGGAGTTTGCATGTTCTCCGTGGGTTCATTCTGCTGTGGCGACCCCGGATTAATAAAGGTACTAAGCCGAAAAGAAAATGCATGAATGAACAATTAATTTAATTATTTACTCCTAAAATATTGCAATTTATTCCTTGAAATATTTCAGCAAGTACATGTGCAAACCAAATAAATATCTATATTTAGTTTTAAAACACAAAGAAATGAACAAACTGAACAAAAGGCATTACACACGCTCACTATACAGACCCTATAATAAAATTTATCCATATTCTTTTTTGAGCCACAATATTTTTAACATAGCTTCTTTTATTGATGTATCTTTTTGCAAAATACATCCACAAAATCATTGAGATTTTTGGCCCTTGTAAGTCAACCAGCAGAAAAAAAATGAAGGTGTTAAATAAACTAAACTCTGAAAAGCTTTTTTCAAAATGCATTTATTATTTTTTGGGACTTGTGGTTTTCAATTAGATAAAACTAATTTTTAATAAAAAAAAATATTAATAAAGAAATTATTAACAATTTAATAATAATAATTAAGAAGAAATAATAAAGTTCAATCTTGTGAACCCAAAGATGTGTTTCGTCTCTTGTCATCAGACAATACTAAACAAAATATAAGAACTTCATCCTTAATAAAAAAAAAATGTAGTGTGAACTTGAAATTAAAGTCAGTAAAGTCAGCTCATCTGCTGCGGTTGAATGTCAGCGGTTCATCCCCGAGGTGCAGCCAGAATAGCATAACAGTCAAACATCTAGTTAGCACATGCTTAAAGGGGGAGGGGCAGTGAATCAGCAACATTGGTGGGGCCAATCAATCTACAATAATTAAGTGGCTGCATTTTATTTTTTTAATTATTGTATTAATTAAAATATTGTGAATTTACTTAAGTACATTTAAATTAATAATATCAACAGCAAAATCATATTGTGGTGGCCCTTGGGGACTCCCCGATGTCTTTGTACTATGGGGCAAACCCGAGCACCCGGAGAAAACCCACGCCAACATAGAGAGAACATGCAAACTACATACAGAAATGCCTCCTGGCCCAGCCAGGACTCAAACCAGTGACCTTCTAATCACTGAGCCTCTGGTTATTCTCATTTTGTGTAAAAAAATAAAAAAAACAACACAAATATCTTGCCAGGCATATTTAGAACAATATTTATTTGATGACACATTAGATTATATCCAACATTTGAAAAATGTATAATAATAAATAAATAAACACACGAGCTTCAGATGCACATGCAATTTTGAACATGCTCATGTGGAACCCATGTGGTTTTCTGTCTATTTAAATCTTCATGCTTTAAAAACCACTGGGTTTCTAGGTATTGCCCATCTGTCAGCAAGATGCTTGAATCATTTAACCCTTTGGAATCTGAGGGGATTTACAGTATATAGCTGAAGTAAAGCAAGAGAAAAAAATAGAGAGTAGATACATTTTAACAACGATTGTGTCTAATGGGGGATGCTTCATTAAAATAACAAACAAGTAAAATCTGATAAAATGTACTGATCATAATGTATATCTATGCATGTACATACTATGCATACTGTTGATATAAAAAAATTGATATAAAAGTTGATATACCAAAATATTGTGTTTAGTTCCCTGAAATCCTCATCAAGCCACTCTCACATAACCATTACACAACCAGTAAGCAGCAAGTACTGTATTGCCGGCAAAAATATGCACATGCCCAATGAGCATGAAAGATCACGTAGTATGTCTGTTAGAATTTATATTTTGGACAAATGATTTTTTTTAAATGCAGTAAAAACACCAATATGGATGAGAGACATTTTTACATTCTGAATCAGGTAAACAAGTAAAATCTGATAAAATGTACTGATCATAATGTACATCAATACATGTACATACTATGCATACTGTTGATATACATACTGTATATCACCTGATCATATGATATATATAAAAAATGTACATATCAAATAAGTTTCATGTTTACATAAATACATTTGCTACTCTTAATGCAACACAGGCTCATTGTTGATGTGTACCCCTGTATACATTTCTGGAGAGCACAAATTATGTAGCCAGTGGTACATATGGCTGCATTTTGTCTTTAAAAATAATGCTACAGGGATTCTGGATCCCCGATTCTGGATTCTGACCAGAAGCAGAAAATCAGAGCACATCACTCCTGTCCTCAGGTCTTTACCTAGGGTTACCCAGTTACATTCAGAATAGATTTTCAAGTATTACTACTTGTCTATAAATCACTAAATGGCCTAAGACCTCAATACATTACAGATATGCTGACTGAATACAAACCTTATAGATCACTCAGATCTTTAGGATCACATAAACTAGAAATTCCAAGAGTTCAGTTAAAGCAGGGTAAGTTGGCTATCAGCTGCTACGCCCCTCGCTGCTGGAATCAGCTTCCAGAAATAATCAGATGTGCTACAACATTAGGCACATTCAAATCAAGACTGAAACACATCTGTTTAGCTGTGCCTTTACTGAATGAGCACTGTGCTACATCTGACAAATTGCACTATTGTGTCTGTCTTTTTCATTCTTTTATAACCTGTTTTAACACATTTTAATCAGTTTTTATCTGTTTTTAATCATTTTTATTATTAGATTTTTTTTTCTTTTTCTTATACTTGTCTTTTTTTTATTGTTTATATAAAGTACTTTAAATTGCCACTGTGTATGAAATGTGCTATATAAATAAACTTGCCTTGCCTTGCCGACGGCTTCTGTTTCTTTTCTCACTACCGATGACCAATACCGAAGACATCACTACCTGCTATACAATTTTTCATACACACATACACTTATTTAACAACACACTTTACATGCCAATTTGCACATAACAGCTGCACATATAATGCTGTATATATAGTAATATAGCTGTGCATACACTTGTCAATTTGTATATTGCATTCACTATTTTTTAAAATATATTTATTATCTGTTTTTTTTTTTTGTCCTTTATGTAATTCTGTTGCACTGTAGAAGCTCTGTCATGAAAACAAATTCCTCGTATGTGTACCTGGCAATAAAACTCTTTCTGATTCTGATTACTTCCATATGAATGGCTTTTTTCGCTGTTACCAGTGTGCCCAGTGGCTCGCCACCTATGTTGGCGGACTTGGGAGGTTGACCTCGATGGGGTTAGAGTCCAACGAAGAACGATTCCAGAAAGCAGGAAAAACAAAAACAAAAGTTCTAAAATAAAATAATAGATCTGAAAAAGTGTACACAGCTGCCTCTGGTGGATTCGCGAAAACAAAAACTGCAAAAAAAAAAACAAAAAAAAACATATCCTGGGACGTATTTTGCGCTCTCCAGAAATGTATACAGGGATATGTATACACAATGAGCCTGGGTTGTCTTAATGATGTTGGAATATTATCCATCTTTGACATTATTACTCTCTAACTTTTTTAATTTCCACAAACGTTATTCCAACCATTAAGCTAGACACTTTTCTAGCTTTTAATTGCTTTGTCTGTATATAAATTCATATTTGTCAATTTAATTTGATGCAGACACCAAAATAGAATGCTCTTCTACCAAAACATTGCATTTAGTTCCCTGAAATCCTCATTAAGCCACTCTCACATAACCATTACACAACCAGTAAGCAGCAAGTACTGTATTGCCTGCAAATATATGCACATGCCCAATGAACATGAATGATCACGTAGTATGCCTGTTAGAATTTATATTTTGGACAAAGATTTTTTTTTTAAATGCAGTAAAAAGACCAATATGGATGAGAGACATTTTTCATAAATATTCATAAAGATCCAGCTGTTGTTGTTTTTTTTTTTTTGTTTTTTTTTGTCTTGTTAACAGAAGACAGAAAGAGAAAGCACATATTTGTGCTAATTTTAAAAAAGATAATTAGTTTTGTTGTAATTATGAATACTGTATATACAAATAAAAATAGACCCTTTACAGTTTTCAAATATGTGTTTGTCTTATCAATTAGTTTAAAACTCAATTCAATTCAAATTCATTTTTATTTCTATGGCGCATTTTCTGTGTAGTGTCAAAGCAGCTTAACAAAGAAGTTCTAGTAAATTGAAACTGTTTCAGTCCAGTTTGCGGAGTTAAAGTTCAGTTTAGTTAAGTTCAGTGTGGTTATGTTGTCACTGCTGGCTGAGAGTTCAAACACTGAAGAATAAATCCATTGATGCACAGCTCCACAAATACCAAACCAAGCAAGCCAGTGGTAACAGTGTTGAGGAAAAAAACTTCACCAATTGATGAAAGTGAAGGAGAAATCAGGCTCAGTTGGGCCAAACTTTTTGTGCAGAGCTGCAGACTAGGCACCAAAGTGCTGGAGAACTCTGGATGCCCATCATGGAGAAGCTCCAGGTGTGAGTAGATGTTCAGGCTGGCCCACGGGATCAGTGCAGATACTTTTCTGTCACTGGGGTCTGTAAGGAATCACTCTCATTGTGCTCTCCACAAATAACAAAGTATTTAAGCACATTTTATGGAGTACTGTTCTAAAACGTACATCTGCGTTTGTCAACCCCGGGGGGCGTTAAATGAAAACACACTGATGTAAATGTAGCCCTTGTATTTATTCACACTTAACGTTTCTTTGCTTCTAAAAACCTGAGATGCAATGCTTTGGAATCGGTTAAAAATAAATCATAAAGCACAATAGTATCCCAACACAGCCACTAAAAGACTGTAAACAAACACTTGCAGCAGTTGTCCCGCTTCCAAGTTTTTCTGAGTCCATTGCTTTGGAACTGACAGAATGAAGCAGCTTTGTCTAAAAAAATGTGGCTCTCGTGTGCGGTGCTTCAAAAGTTGCAAGACGCAATCGTTACATTCACATTGGTCAAATGTGTGTTTACATTGACAAACAACAGAAAAGTACACTGTAAAAAAATTTCATTTTACGGTTTATTTCCGGCAGCTGGGGTGAGTGTTAAGGGCGTTAACAGCCATTAAATTACAGAAATTTACTGTAAAATAATAGAGGTTGAGTTACAGAAATTGACCAGAAATTTAAATTTAAGTAAATTTATGTAATTTAATGTCTGTTATTTTACAGTAAATTTATGTAATTTAACAGCTATTATTTTACGGTTTATTATTTTATAGCACCCCAGCTGCCAGAAATAAACCGTAAAATTATAGATTTTTTTTTACAGTGTAGCACATTGGGGAAAAAATGCATTTGGCGTAAGGTTTTAGGGTTACGCATAATTAGGGCAATGACTATTGAACCTGTGTATTTAGTAATGTATTATTCAACCTCACTGAATGCCAAATCAGCAGAGGCCAATCAGTTTATAACATGCATTTCGTAGATGTCAACATCACAACCTCCTTCCAAATGAAGTATTGTCATTTACTTTAACACAATAGGTTTTTCACAGCTAGTCTGTCCTGTTGCTGCGTCGTAAGGCATCATGTGATGTGTGTTTTATTCACTGAGGTGCTGATGGCTGTATGCTAATCGGCTTGCACAGACAGCCTTTGGCATTGATAATGTGTTATGCCGCAGTTTGTCTTATCTCCCAGTCCATGTAATTCTCACCCATGAGTGTTGAAGCATCCTGAGAGAGTTGAGTTCAATTGTGTGCTTAAACTCAACAAATTCTGCATTACCAAGAGAGAGAGAGAGAGAGAGAGAGAGAGCTCATCTGCCTGTCTCGTCTACCGCAGACAGATGATATGTGATGATTATTGCAAGATTGCATCTGATTTTAACATAATTAAAAATATGTTCACCCAGGGGAAATTGGCCTACAATTATTTCTACATTTGTACTGGAATAAGAATAATAGGAATTCTGTGACAGCCGTGTTTAGCTTGCATAACTCTTCAGGCAAAGTGCAATGAGAATAAATAGAAACATTTATCCACTAAACAAATCACAACCCTGCTCAATTGTTGAGCTGTGAGTCCAGAAATCCATTAGGACACTTAATGCAAGTGCCATTGCTTTATCTAACCTAGTGTCATTCATTGTAAAAAAAAACAGATAGATAGTTTTGATATTTTGAATGCAATGGGATTTTCACTTAATAGTGTTCCAAATGCAAACAGTTTTTTGGGGTCATCGCAGTAAAATCAAGGTGTCTTTGTTTTTATCTATGCAATGACCTGACACACATAAGACGTGTGCATGTGAGGCAAATACTAAGAGGCGGTGTGTTTGTTTATTTATGCCCTTTTTCACCACTTTTATTGATAGGATTTGGGAGAGAAAAGGGAGGAATGAAATCTGGAAATACAGAAAAATTGATTTAAACTCGCATCACCCACGTGAATGCCACGGTTCAATGCACAGGGACACAAGCACCAGCTGCACTGCAGCTTTAACTAACAGAGCACCAGCTAGGATAATACCGCTATGATTTATGTATGATTTTAAAATAAATAGAAATAAATAAAATGCATATTTTACATAAAAAAATTTTGTAAAAATATTCATTAATTTTTCTTCCTTCAGTCAATTATTTATCAGCGAAATGAACTGCCAACTATTCCAGCATGTTTTACACAGTGAATGCCCTTCCAGCTGCAACCTAATACAGGGAAACACCCATACATACTCACATTCACACACACACACACACACACTCACACACACACACACACACACACACACACACACACACACACACACACACACACACACACACACACACACACACACACACACACACACACACACACACACACACACTACTATGGCCATTTTTGTTTACCCAATTCACCTATAGTGCATATCGTTAGACTGTGGGGGAACGGGAGCACCTGGAGGAAACCCACATGAAAAAAAGGAGAACATGCAAACCCCACACAGAAATGCCAACTGGCACAGCCGGAACTCGAACCAGCAACTTTCTTGCTAACCACTGAGCTGCCGTGCCACCCCTATAATAATATTATAACAATTTATTTTAAAGGGCACATATGGTGAAAAATCTACTTTTCAAGCTGTTTGGACAGACATATGTGTAGGTATAGTGTATATACTGTCAGTGACAGGACAGTGATAGTGACAGGATGTGCGCAAATCAACCCTAAATAAAAGGTCTGTTCAGTTTAGGATCATCAATCATCATCAAATGTGATCAAGAGTGAGTTTGACAAGTTTAAAATGTTTTAAAACAGTGCATGAGTGTAATGAATTACAGCGATTTACTTCAGCTTTACTTCATCACCACAGCCGCTTGTCAGAACAATAATAAAAGCAGCTTCAATCCTGGTTTGTGGACGATAAATCAGGTTTATTTTGTACATCAATGTAACAGATATCCATACAGCAGTGGATATCAACCTGTATCCTGTCACATTTGCGTGCAAAGACAGTGCAAAGCTAAACGTGCGCGCTGTATGTATGTGCATGTGTGGTGTGTGTGTCTGTGTGTGTGCGTGAACTTTGTAACGACATCGTTTGTGACTCATCCTGCAGCTCCACACAACAAATGCACCAAACAATCATTGATAAAGCTTTTACTGTAGTTTTTCCTCACAAACGTTACGTGAGATCTGCTTCCATTATGTCTGTGTCAGTTGTCTGAGGCAGCCGAGGGTGGAGACTGAGGCACGCGCGGCAGGCACGAGGAAACGGTGGGTGGGGAGGACTAGCCTTAAAGGCGAAGTACACAAAAACAGCAAAAATCTATTGAGAGCTATAAAACACCATCTAGTGAAAGCTATAATAAATAATCTGATGGGTGTTTTGAGCTGAAACTTTACAGACACATTCTGGGGACACAAAAGACTTATATTAAATCTGGAAAAAGGGGTAACTTAGGGGCCCTTTAAGGCATTTCTTAATGTGCAGTTTACAAGATGTAAAATAAGTCTTTGGTGTCTCCAGAATATGAACACAGAAGAAGATATTTTGAAGAATGTTGTAAGCCTGTAACCATTGACATTTATAGTGGGAAAAACAAATACTGTAGAGTAAGGCTGCACACACTGTAAAAAATGCAGGGTTCCACACAATTCATTCATGTTGTTGATTCATTCATTTATTCATTTTCTTTTCGGCTTAGTATCTTTATTAATCTGGGATCGCCACAGCGGAATGAACCGCCAACTTATCCAGCACATGTTTTAAGCAATGGATGCCCTTCCACCTGCAACCCATCTCTGGGAAACATCCATACACATTCATTCACACTCATACACTACGGACAATTTAGCTTACCCAGTTCACCTGGACTGCATGTCATTGGACTGTAAGGGGAAACCTGAGCACACGGAGGAAACCCACGCGAACGCAGGGAGAACATGCAAACTCCACACAGAAATTCCAACTGACCCAGCCGAGGCTCGAACCAGTAACCTTCTTGCTGTGAGATGACAGCACTACCTACTGCGCCACTTTGTGTCAATCATGTTGTCCCAACACAAATTGATTAAGTTAACTTAACAAATTTATGTGGATTGAACATTTAAAAAAAGTAAGTTGTCCCAATGAAATCTCAAGAATTGTGTTGGTTCAGCTAATTTTAATTAAGTAGTTTGAACAAGTTTTTGGGTGCAATATATCATTTCAGCACTGATTTTGCAATAGTCAAATCGCAGTATATGCAATGTTGAGTCTGTGTTATAATTTATCGTTTGCATGCTTTTTGAGGCATGTGCCTGAATTTTACTGAATTATTTATACAATGAAGCCTACACAGTGTTATTTTACATTTGACTATTCAATCGCTGTACCTAAATACTCATAGACTCCTTACAAAACAATAAAACATTGCTTATTTCATTTGTATCTTTTTCTTTATTGTATTTATCTACACTATCTGACACAAGTCTTGTCATTGATCCCAGTTGCAAGAGCAACAAATTGTAACTTGACGTCTAGCTGATCATTTGAAAAAAGGGGCAAAAGGAAGACTTTGGCAGAACTGCAGCCCAATCATCACAAATACTGCAGAAGACCTATTGGAACCCGCATGGACCTAAGATTCTTGCAGAAATTAGTCAAGTTTGGTGAAGGAAAAATCATGGTTTGGGGTTATATTTAGTATGGGGGCGTGCAAGAGATCTGCACAGTGCATGGAAACATCAACAGTCTGAGGTATCAAGACATTTGTGCTGCCCATTACATTACAAACCACTACTCTTCAGCAGAATAGCACTTCGTCTCATACTTCAGCCTCCACATCAAAGTTCCTGAAAGCAAAGAAGGTCAAGATGCTTAAAAAATTGACGTTTATGTGTAAATGGGCCCTTTTTAAAAACACCAGTAAATTCATTCCGGCAATGTGAGATGCATTCACATCCATGATTGTTTATGAAAATAAAAGCCTTTGAATATTTTTCCAGACACATTTAGCTGCTAGGTGTTGGTCAGATAACGTTTCTATGTTCCTTCTTAATGCCGACTGTGTAAAAAAATATTGATAAAATGCTTATGATTACCCGTTGTTTGTTTACCTTCAAGCTCTGCTTCAGTTGCTTGGCGTGTATGCACGTGAAGTAGCCAGTGAGCACCAGCACACACACATATTATGTACATCTCGACATGCGAAAGTGTTCCTCCGTATGTTTTCATTGAAGTTGTTCACAATACTTATCCATCCACAGAGTTTGTAATTGTTTAAAAATACATGTGCAACCGTTTAGAGCTCATTTATGGTTAATGATGTCAAATTTATCGGTATTAAGAAATGGATGTGTGAATGGTCTTTTCCGGAAAAATTCCGGATCATCCTTGTCTGTGTGAACAGTGCTTTTTTGAATATCCGGTAACTTTCCAGATGTTTACCGGTATCACTGTGTGAAAGGGGCTATAGACATAGTTTAGCACCATTACTGTTTTTGAACAACAGAGCTGAAAGGACTTCTTATCGGTATGCGAAAGCATAACGCAAAGAGGAATTTCCCACGTTTTGGTGGCAATTAATTCTTCAGCCTATCAAGGGTCCCTTTCTTTTGCAGGCCCTGGGGCTTTAGTCCCACCTAGCTCTTATGTTAATCCAGCCCTGATCACAATATATATCAAGAGAATAACAAAATGTCGCAATGTTAGATTTTTGTTTTTGAATATATATACATGTATATATACAGTTGAAGTCAGAATTATTTGCCCCCCTTTGATTTTTTTTCTTTTTTAATTATTTCCCAAATGATGTTTAACAGAGCAAGGACATTTTCACAGTATGTCTGATAATATTCAGCTAGAATAAAAGCAGTTTTTATGTATGTATTTTTGATAGTCTACAGAACAAACCATCATTATACAATAACTTGCCTAATTACCCTAACCTGCCTAGGTAACCTAATTTACCTAGTTAAGCATTTAAATGTCACTTTAAGCTGTATAGAGGTGTCTTGAAAAATATCTAGTAAAATATTATTTACTGTCATCATGGCAAAGATAAAAATCTTATTTTTAGCATAAGAAAATAAACAATACCATTGACTAGAACAGATTATGTACAAAGGCCATTTCCTAATACACAAATACCTTTGGACACAACATAGTACAATATCATCAAGAAAGCATAAGTAAAAAATAGTTTAAATAAAATAAGTTATTTATTGAGAAGTGTGTAGGCTCCATAACTCAATGTACGCCAAACCAATAGAGCCCACAAAGAGTTACAAGTTAGCATCACTAATAAAATGCCTTATCAGATTTTAGGTTTTAAAAAATGTGGTTGGATGGTGGCTCAGTGATTAGCACTGTTGCCTCAAACCAAGAAAGTTGCTGATTCAAATCCTGGCTGGGCCAGTTGGTATTTCTGTGTGGAGTTTGCATGTTCTCCCTGTGTTGGCGTGGGTTTCCTCCGGATGCTTCGGTTTCCCCTACAGTCCAAAGAAATGCACTATATGTGAATTAGGGTAAGCTAAATCAGCTGTAGTGTAAGAGTGCATGAGTGAATAGGGATTTCCCAGTGATGGGTTGTGGCTGGAAGTGTAAAATAGTTGGCGGTTTATTTCGCTGTGGAGACTCCTGATAAATAAGGGACTAAGCCAAAGGTATATGAATGAACTGGATTGAGTAAATGATAGCATAATTTTCATTGTTTTGGGGGAACTATTTGCTATAATTTACTTTATGGTTAGGTATTTGACCCAAAGTTATGTTGAAATAACCCACCATTTTTAAGAATGTTCATAGAAAATGATCCACGTAAAATTAAACATCACTTAACCAATTTCATTTTCAACAGGTTTGGACCCTCATGTGATTTTCTCCAAATCAACGAAAGGCTGTTAAGCAGCTGCGTGCGCCCAGGAGATAAAGGCTAGCTGTTGTTCGGCTGTTTGAGGTGAATGTTTGCATACACCTGCTTCCCAGCGTTCTTCGCTGAATGTAAGTGAGCTGGCACATTCAATAGAAGACCAAAGCCTCCTTCCCTTTTATTCCGTCTGAATCCAGCCATTTCCTCACCCGCACAGCTTCTCTCAGGAGACAGACCCGAGCACTTCAATCCCAGACCGTTTGCTTTGAATTCGCCTCACACATTTCTATTTTCAGGACCCACCTATGTTCTAAATGCCTTTGGAAGGTTCAAAAATAAAAACATCAATATGTGTGGGTCACAAAGTCAGACTTATTTCGAAAGGCGCAGACTTTTTTACTGGATGGCGCCTCTGTGCACCTTTATTATTGATTGCTTGGCTAAAGATGGTAATTGTTATGGTTATGGAATATAATTGCTGTAATGATGATGATGATGATGATGGCATTAAGAACAGTGATGAATAGGCAAAAGCCCGCAGATAAACGTTGTGCCCTGTAATGATGTTTAACACTAATGAATCTGCTGGTGTGACACTTGTGGCCACATGCCGCTGGTTCCAGCAAGTGTCACACTGCAATCTCCTGCTCTTCCTCTTATGATAAGTAGAAGTCATTAGGTTGTCATCAAACGGGAAGGACATTCTCCAGTCATCTGTCCTCCGCGGCTGCTTAATTATGTCTATTTTGGGCTTCTGCTTGACAGCAAAGACATTTCTCTCATTTACTACCATCATACTGAGCTAAACAAAACATTTAAAGAATAGTTCACTCAAAAAACGAAAACTATGTTATGATTTACTCACTTTCACTGGTCATTAAGTTAAGTTCCTTTTTTTTAACACAAAATAAGATATTTTGAAAAATGCTGCAAACCTGTATGCATTTAGTTTAGGTCAGTGGTTATAATTTGCACACCTTTGACTTGTGAAAAAACTGTTTCAGTTCCTTTTTTTTCCTTTCTGAACACAAAATAAGATATTTTGAAAAACGCTGAAAACCTGTAACCATTTACTTACATGGTACTTGGATTTTTCTTGTTATGTAACTCGATTGTCATTATTTACTCACCTTTCAGTCGTCACAAAATCTGTTAAGTTCCTTTTTTTAGCACATTAAGTTATTTTAGAAACATGCTGTAAACCTGTAACCATTTACTTCCATAGTAATCGTTTTCTTACTGTGTAAGTCAATGGTCATCATTTACTCACCATTCAGTCATCACAAACCTCTTTGAGTTTCCTTTTTTACTCTCTCTTTTCAACACAAAATAAGATATTTTGAAAAATGCTGGAAACCTGTAACCATTTACTTTCATGGTATTTTTTTTTCTAGTCAATAGTCATAATTTACTCACAATACGGTTGTCACAAACTTGTTGGAGTTCCTTTTTTTTCCTTTGAACACAACATAAATTAATTTGAAAAAATGCTGTAAACCTGTAACCCTTTACTTCCATAGTATTTTTTTTATGTGTAAGTCAATGGTCATCATTTACTTACCTTTCAGTCATCACAAACCTCTTTGAGTTCCCTTTTTTACTCTCTCTTTTCAACACAAAATAAGATATTTTGAAAAATGCTGGAAACCTGTAACCATTTACTTTCATTGTATTTGTTTTTCTTACTATAGAAGGTAATGGCCATCATCTACTCACCTTTCAATTTTCACAAACCTGTTTGAGTTTTTTTTTCTAACACAAAATACTGTAAGATATTTTGAAAAATTCTGGAAACCTGTAACTATTTTCTTCCATTGTATTTGTTTCTCTTATTATCAAGGTCAATTGTCATTATTTACCCCTATTTTAGTCATCACAAACCTGTTTAAGTTTGTTTTATTATTATTTTCTTTTTTAACACAAAATAGGTCATTTTGAAAAATAAATAAATAATGCTAGAAACCTGTAACCATTTACTTTCATAGTATTTTTTTTCTAGTCAATAGTCATAATTTACTCACAATACGGTTGTCACAAACTTGGAGTTCCTTTTTTTCCTTTGAACACAACATAAATTAATTAGAAAAAATGCTGTAAACCTGTAACCATTTACTTTCATCGTATTTTTTTTCTTATGTGTAAGTCAATGGTCATCATTTACTCACCTTTCAGTCATCACAAACCTCTTTGAGTTCCCTTTTTTACTCTCTCTTTTCAACACAAAATAAGATATTTTGAAAAATGCTGGAAACCTGTAACCATTTACTTTCATGGTATTTGTTTTTCTTACTATAGAAGTCAATAGTCATCATTTACTCACAATATGGTTGTCACAAACCTGTTTGAGTTCCTTTGTTTTTTCTATTGAACACAAAATAAGATGTTTTGAAACAACATAAGTTAATTTGAAAAATGCTGAAACCCTGTTACCATTTACTTCCATAGTTTTTGATTGTTCTTACTGTGTAAGTCAATGGTTATAATTTACTCACCTTTCAGTCATCACAAATCAGTTTGAGTTTCTTTTTTTTTTCTTTTGAACGCAAAATAAGATATTTTGAAAAATGGTGGAAACCTAAAACCATTTTCTTCCATTGTATTTGGTTCTCTTATTATCAAAGTCAATTGTCATCATTTACCCCTATTTTAGTCATCACAAACCTGTTTAAGTTTTTTTTCTTTTTCTTTTTTAACACAAAATAGGTCGTTTTGAAAAAAAAAAATATAATAATGCTGGAAACCTGTAACCATTTACTTTGATAGTATTTTTTTTCTAGTCAATAGTCATAATTTACTCATAATACGGTTGTCACAAACTTGTTGGAGTTCTTTTTTTTCCTCTGAACACAACATAAATTAATTTGGAAAAAATGATGTAAACCTGTAACCATTTACTTCCATAGTTTTTTTTTTTTTTCTTACTATGTAAGTCAATGGTCATCATTTACTCACCTTTCTGTTGTCACAAACCTGTTTGGGTTCTTTTTTTTTTTTTAAACACAAAATAAGTTATTTAGAAAAATGCTGGAAACCTGTAACCATTTGCTTCCATTGCATTTGTTTTTCTTATTATGGAAGTCAGTGTCATCATTTACTCACCTTTGAGTCATCACAAACCTGTTGAATTCCTTTTTTTTCCATTTGAACATAAAAATGCTAGAAACCTGTAACCATTAACATCCATAGTATTTGTTTGTCTTATTATGGAAGTCAATGGTTACTGCTTTCTAATAATGTTGAAAATATCTTCGTTTGTGCTTGATGAAAAAATGAAACTTTTAAAGTAAATAATGTGTGCATTTTAATTTCTTATTTGAACTATACCTTTAAGGAAAGCACTCATAACTTACCACATTTGAAATGTATAGACTTGTTTTTGTGATATTGAAGTTTCTACTTCAATGATTTTATGAAACAGGGCTGGCACTGCATTGCGTTCATTAAAGCACTTTTGAAGTGGATTGTATTAATAAGCCATACTGCAGTGTTGCCCAGCAACAACAAACAATTCTTAAATTAAATAAATGACTTGGCAGATGTACTGTTTATCCCAATTATTAATATTAATTAGTGCCGAAGCTAATTGCTAATTGGATAATTAATCGCTTTGATTTAGGTTTTCATTTAGATGGATAAAACGCCTTTATTCATGGATGTTATTAAAAAAATAAATCTTACTTATAACATTGCATCATGCTTTGCATTTTTCTTATGTTCAAAATGAATAATGTGAGCAATATAAAAAAATAAGTTGGAAGTTATGTAGGCTGTTTGTTGTATATATTACCCAAACATTTTACAGTATAGCTTTCTGTTAATTAGCAACACAGCTGGAAGCGGTAGGCTGGTTAAAAAAAAAAATGCACACAGGTGTTAATAAGCAGACTTTCCTCAGAAACACCTTCACCCCTCTGAACATTGTAATCTGTTACTTTAATAATTTTTTTATTTTAGTCCGACTCATTACAATCACCATTTGTATGACAATATTTATTTTTTTTTGTTGTAATATTTGATTAAGAAATAATAGATGTATGTAAATATATTACCATTAAATATAAATATAAAGTTATCAAAGTTACACTATTAAAAACTTAGTCAATATTGTTTATCAGGCCTGTAGCCAGGGCCTCCCCCTGATCTAGTTTTCTGGAGTTATTTTATTCTTCTTTTTTTCCTGCCAAATAATTAATGGTAATAATAATAATTAATAATAATAATTAATTAATTAATTAATTAATAACTTTTAACTCAAAAATCAGACTTTTATCTAAATGTTTTTTTAAGTATTACTGCAAAAAAAAAATATTATAATTATATAAAAAAATGCATTTTGTTTTGGAAAGAAGCAACATAATTTGTTCCATAGGTGATTTCATTTGTCCTATTTTGACTGCTATGCCATCATAAATTGTGAAAATAACCCATTAAACAAGGCTTTAAGACAATTGTGAAGCTCTACATTATTATTATTATTATTATTATTATTATTATTATTATTATTATTAATAATAATAATTATAATTATCATCATCATCATTCTTATTCTTATTCTTATTCTTATTTTTTTTTTTATACAAATGGCCAAATTCTGACTGAAGAAAGTTAAATGTCCTGGCCAGTTTGTTATTTGCCTAATAAATGACAATATTTTTAGTTTAAAAACAATTCCTAGTTTTTGTTTTTTCTAATAATATATGATGTAATAAATATTTTTTTCATATTTATTTATTCTAAATCTTTAGAAAATATTTGGTACATCAATGTGTGGCTTTCCCAGTGTTGGGTTGCAGCTGGAATGGCATCTGCTGCGTAAAACATGTGCTGGATAAGTTGACAGTTCATTCTGTTGTGGCGACCCCTGATTAGGGGGACTAAGCCGAAAAGAAAATTAATGAATGAATGAAAAAGTCTGGTTATGATGACCGATTAACAAGCTAATCTAGCAAAAAAAAAAAATTGCTTAAAATGTCAATAAAATTCAGTAGTTAAATCTCATAATCAAACAGAAAATAAGACGAATAACTGCAAAAAAAAAAAGTCCACAAAAAACCACCCCTTTTACCAGGCTGGCTACAGACCTGTATATGTGTTTTATTTTTTTATCATTTACGTATGATATTATGCAATTACAATGTATCTGTACTGTTCTTGAGCAAAGTAAAAAGTCAAATTAATTGATTGATTGATTGATTGATTGATTGATTGATTGATTGATTGATT
>CAIGQZ010032997.1:9817359-9845255 GCA_903798205.1 Danio tinwini
AAAAAAAAAAAAACTTAATGTTTTATCGTATGTATTTATTTGGACTTTTTTATAATGCATAATAGGGGCTTTTTAATATATTGACATTTTTAGTTCTGCTGTTGTTTATAAATTCAAGTTCTGACGATGTATAATGAGGACGTTCTCATGTAACACTCAGTGTGTCTCAATGTGTAGTGAACCAAGCTCATTACTGTCTTTACCAGTGCTCGAATTGATGCACACGGCCTACTGATGAATTACCTCAAGAGCTAATGAGCTGATTGAGACGTACCCTTACTATATGCTGTCTCGTCGACTCTGTTAGTCCTTATCATTATGATTACTAGCTTAAAGGTTATTTGACGTCATTTTAAAACTGTTAATATACTAATCACTCTGTGCTTAATTGCTGGTTTAGTCTTAATGAACTACGCTAGTTGATGACTACAGGGTCGCTGTTAAAATAGCAGGTTGACGCTGTAGTTTATAAGGGATCTGCATGAGTGTTTTATGAGGTCTGGTTCTTCATCTGTTGCAAAACTTTGGCTGTGTCTGAATGATTCAATGATGGAGACCATACATTTGATTTCAAACAACCTGAGTGCTTTTCATATGCGTTTAAAAGCCCGAAGCTTCTGTTGAAGGTTTACATGAAACATCTTTTAGAATTTAGACCATGAATAAACTTTCAGCATTTTAACTGTACCGCGTGTTTCCTCTGAGATAATGGACTATAAATATCAGCCACTTTTCTTCCATGCTGAGCACAGTGCTCTCTCAAATGAAATGTATTTAGTATATAATATTGGCGGCATTTGACAGACAAGACAGACCAAGACAATAAAAGAAAGAATAGATATAACATTCTCTTTTATACTGTAGATTCTCTTTTATAGTTCTAATGGAAAGCTTACAACATTATCGAAATAAATAATGTGAACTAAACTACATTAAAAAGCAAACAAACTGAATATTTAAAACCCATTTAAATTAAGAAACTGATGCTTTTTGATATAACATGCTGGAAATATCTTTGCATATTCATAAACACATGCCAGGTAATTGAGCAGCTTGTTAAAGTGCTTTGTATAAAATAAAATTGACTTCATCAAATAAAAAATGCATTCTGTTAAACATTCAGCCCTTAAACGCATGAACGTTTCACGCATTATTACTACATATTCAGGTCTTTAGCGATACAGATTTAGGCATGGAATGCTAACTTCTGCAATAGCATAAAACATTAATTCATTCATTTTCCTTCGGCTTAGTCCCTTTATTTATCAGGGGTTGCCACAGCAGAATAAACCACTGACTTATCCAGCATATGTTTTACACAGTGGATGCCCGTCCAGCTGCAACCCAGTACTGGGAAACACCCACACATACACTACAGCCAATTTAGTTTATTCAATTCACCAATAGCGCATGTCTCAGGACTGTGGGGAAAACCGGAGCACCCGGAGGACCCACGTGAACACGGAAAGAACATGCAAACTCCACACAGAGCCACCATGTCGCCCCAGCATAAAACTTTGTGAATTCATTTATAAACTAATTTCGAGAGGATCACGTGCTTGTGATTGCTTGCGGCCTGGGTGACACGGTGGCCCAGTGGTTAGCACTGTTGCCTCACAGCAAGAACATCACTGGTTCTAGTCCTTACCAAGCCTGACGGCATTTCTGTGCGGAGTTTACACGTGGTTTCCCGTTGTCTCATATGGGTTTCCCCCGAGTTCTTCCCACCATCAAAAAACATGCAACTTAAGTTAATTGACTAATCCAAATCAGAATCATAGACATGCTCCTAATAAGTAGTTATCTCTTAAGAGCAATCACTATCTGTTCATTAGCTATTACAGCAGGGGAGTTCTCAAGATTTACCTGGGCTCGAGGATCTTATGAGCACAGCATGCCAAACAAGTTTTATAATCAATCATTAGCTAAGTATGAACTCTTGAAAACAGGTATATTAAAAAAAAAGTATACGTATGAATTATTAGTAGGAGAAAATACATTTCTGATTGTAATTATAAATACATTGTAATTTACCCGTCGTAATATCAATAGCTACATTTCATTATATTACATAAAAAACGGTTGATGGAAACGCCAAGATGCCCATAAATTTAGAAAATATGCATAACTGAGTAGGATAAACGTTTTATTCGATAAAAAAGACGCTAATAAACTACGACGGAAACACTTTTATCGCACAAATTCCAGTATGCGCATTAAAAAAAGTCATGTGACTTTGTTAAAAGAGATCATGTGATGATAAAAAATGTGCGTGAATGGATACACCAGTAGGCTGAGCACATCGCAAACCATCTGAAATATTGTTTTGGTCATTCTAAAACACCTTACCGTTTCAGTGTTAGTGTTATTATATTATTAATGACCTCCAGTATCAAGAGCGTCTGTGCTCAACGTCTGACACCTTCAAATCCCACCGCACTTTCACTGCATGTCAGGATTGCCTTCTGAGGCGCAAGTCATTTAATAAATAAAGAAAAGATTGACGCAGCTTCTCTACCACAGTAAATTCCGATTTTACTGTTGATATTTGGTGCCGGTAAAGTGATTTTGTTTGTTTTGACACGTTGGATGGAAATGCTGTTATTCACGTCTTTTATGCGATAATCCAGCTTTGCGCATAAAGTTAATTTGCATTTTTGGATGGAACCATAGTTATTGACCCATTGTGCTGCTATTTTTATAAGTACTCTTATTGCAAATTTTAATTTCAAATTTTTACTTGCATATTTTTGTGTGTGACAGAAAAATGTTATGCTTCCTACTAACTTCCTACCATTTTAATATAATTCTGGTGGGTTTGGTTGTGTTAACACTGGTGATATTTAGCTTCAGTCTGTTAGTAAATATTTGAACATGACAAAACACGGTTGGGTTGTGCAATATATTTTATTTTTGACAAAAACAAAAGTGGGACGTCACGGTGGCGCAGTGTGCAGCACAATCACCTCACAGCAAGAAGGTCGCTGTGTGGAGTTTGCATGTTCTACCCGTGTTGACGTGGGTTTCCTCCCGGTGCTCTGGTTTCCCTCACAGTCCAAAGACATGCGGTATAGGTGAATTGAATAAGTTAAATTGGCCGTAGTGTATGTGTGTGAATGCAAGAGTGTATGGGTGTTTCCCAGTGTTGGGTTTCTGATGGAAGGGCATCCACAGAGGAAAACATATGCTGGATAAGTTGGTGGTTCTTTCTGCTGTGGCGACCTCTGATTAATAAAGGGACTAAGCCGAAAAGAAAATGAATGAATGAATGAAAA
Source organism: Danio tinwini (assembly GCA_903798205.1). Classification (NCBI taxonomy): domain Eukaryota; kingdom Metazoa; phylum Chordata; class Actinopteri; order Cypriniformes; family Danionidae; genus Danio; species Danio tinwini. The sequence continues at coordinate 9,820,635 of CAIGQZ010032997.1, forward strand.
ATAAAAGTGTTGTTTCAGTGATGTGGAAGCTGACATTATTATGTCAATTGCTTTGCAAAAAAAGCATATTAGCCTTAACTAAAAGATTACTAGAATTATGTCAGAATGATCATATATTTAAGTTATGACATACAATATAATATCACAAATGAGATATTGTAGTTACAAAAAGTATATACAGTAAATATACAGTAAAGTCTGCTTGTGTGTGCATGTGTGTGCGTGCATGCATATATGCCTGTGTGTGCGTGCATGCATATATGCCTGTGTGTGTAATCCTTAGCATTATTTATTCTTAAAGATGGCTACTTACTTTATTTCTAAAAAAATTGAATCAGCTGTTTTTGAACTAATCATTTGAATGAATGAATTTCCAGTGAATCATGTATTACACAAAGTTCCTGTCACCCCAACTTTACTGCCATATTTATTATGTATTCATGTGCGTTGCTCTTAAGCAACACACTCATTGTTCTTAAGTATTGTAATGATCAGAAAAATCCATTATCTGAAATTAAACATAGTATAAAGGTTGCACGTTGGCTCAGTGATTAGCATAGCCTCACAGCAAGGTCGCTGGTTTGAGTCCAGCTGGGTCAGTTGGCATTTCTGTTTGGAGTTTACATGTTCTCCCAGTGTACAGGGTGCTCTGGTTTTCCCCCACAAAGACAAGAGTTATAGATGAATTGAATTGGGTAAACAAAATTGTCTGTAGTGTATAAGTGTGAATGTGAAAGTGTATTGGTGTTTCCCAGTACTGGGTTGCAGCTGGAAGGGCATTCGCTGTATAAAACATGCTAATATCTTGCCGACCCCTGAAAGAAAATGAATGAATGAATAAACATAATATATACATCACTTTTGTATCATATAACCAGAGATGTATAAAGTACTAGAGACCCAGACTTAAGTAAAAGTACAAGTGCTCTATCAAAAAAAGTGACTTGAGTAGAAGTTGAAGTGCTCTTTAAGCACAATACTTAAGTGGAAGTACTAAAGTATTCATTTTTTGTACTTAAGTATTGCAAGTAGTTTATTAAAAATTTAGGATTAAAAACACCTTTCAGCGTGACAGCCTTTATGGTAGACAGTTAACGTTATGTGAACATTGCAGCATGATATGAACCGCGGGTAGCTAACGGTAGTTAACTTGTCTAGCTCTTATGGATAGCTCAAACTGTTGTTTTGTGTATTATATTATATTTAACTTGACACGTTTCTTCAAATCCGAAGGTAGAGTATGCACTTCATTCTATATGAACTGTCTTTCACTCCGACAAATGCAAACATTGGTTCTAAATATAGGGTCACGGGTGGTCTTTTTCCTCATCACCACAAACAGTTGAAAGTGAAGGAGTTGACGGTGGAATTTCTGGGTTTTCCAAGTCTAAAACAAACTAAAGTGCTCTCAATGCAGGCAGGCAGCACTGTGTTCTTCGATCGTTTGATCAATGAATGATTGATTCGTAACATTTTTATAATTGTAATGAGTAACTATGCAACACATAAAAAATCTACTGGAGTAAAAGTATTAAGCTCATCGAAAATATGTACTGAAGTAAAAGTAGAAGTAGGAGAAAAAAACAATACTCCAGTAGAGTACAGGTACAACCTTTTAATACTTAAGTACAGTAGTGAAGTAGTCCTACTTCGTTACTTTACATCTCTGCATATAACTGCAGGTTAACTTGTATGCTTGAAAGCTGTACAGTCCACCCTATACACAACACCATATCTTTTTCTGATATTGATTGCAATGTAATAATGTGAACCTTATTACCTGCCAATTGTTAAGACATTCGCTCTTTATTTGTACTTATCACATGGCTGTCTGAAATACTCAATTCTGATGAGTCAGCCGCAACATTACAAGGTATGTTATTCCAAGATAACAACCATTTAATAACACAGGTTCATCCGGGAGCTTTCAGTCACCTTGACCATCAGTAAATACGTTCAAATCCATATACTTACATCCACGTTCATGTGTATCTGCTTGTCTGTAATCCAGAACGGTTGTTTTTTGCAAAATAATAGCTTTATTCTTCAATAACAACCATGTTGATGTACCTTATTGTTAACTTACAAAGTACGTTTTGTGCATGGTCTTATTCTACATCAATATTCCAATACCTAAATCCAACTACTACCATTTAAGCTAATAATTATAGTTAATGTTTTGTTAATAGCGAGAATTGTTCCTATGTGACCACAATAATTATTGTGAACTATACAACTGAACTTGAATTGCATTGAATTTCAACAAACATAACCCAGCAACATAAGTACTAGCACAAAAACACACTCAACCAAATATTGCTTAATTTTCATGATCGAAATCAGATGAGAGAACTACTGTAGCTACTGTTATATGAGATCTATTTGTACTAGTTATGTGTCCATTTAAGCAACTTGTGCTATTACAAAGCTGCCGGAGGATGACAAATGGCTGCCAGTGTCCTTAATCAAGAGACAGTGTGATATGCCACACACCTCGGGGCTGGAGAGCAAATGCATAATGCATTGGACAGAGAGTTGCTAAACGCAAACTGTGTCAGCAGCCTCCTAGGACGAGGCTTGACAGCTTGTTGTTAATGGTGATAATGAGCAGGGACTGGACGACCACACCCCTGCCCCACATAAGTCAAGATGATGAGTTACACGGGCACAGCGTCCGGTGGCACGGGACACTTTCCATGTGCTACCATCTCCTGTTAACGCCCGATGTGGCTTTGAGCAGCTGACGGTGTGGAACAGGGTCATAAACAGTGTGAAGGCAAAAGAAAAAAACATCAATATGATTGGCGTTATTTTTTTTTTTGTCGGTGGAAAATTGTTATGAATTTTATGTACAGAGTCATAAACTACACGTTGGCACCGTTAGTAAATATCAGCAAAGAAGGTTGTGAAAAAAAATATATATAGTGAGATTATTTTTATTTCCTACATTTTTATTTTCATTAATTCATCCATTCATTGATTCATTGTATTTTGTTTTATTTATTTCACTTGTTTGTTTGTTTTCTTTTATTTTTATTCATTTATTTATTTATTCATTCATTTGTTCATTCATTTATTTATCAATTTCATTGTATTTTTTCAGTTAATTATTTCATCTGTGTGTTTGTTTGCTTTTAATTTCATTAATTAATGAATTAATGAATGTATTCATTCATTCATTCATTCATTCATTTATCTATTTATTATCTATTATCTATTTTATTGCATTTCATTTAATTAATTTATTTCATTTGTTTGTTTGTTTGCTTTTATTTTCATCCATCCATCCGTTTCATTTAATTATTTCATTTGTTTGTTTGTTTGCTTTTATTATCATTCATTCATTCATTAATTTATAATTTTTACTTTGTTTCATTTATTTATTTCATTTATTTGTTTGCTTTTATTTTCATTCATCCATCCATCCATGTGTTTCATATAATTATTCCGTTTGTTTGTTGGTTTGCTTTTATTTTCATTCATTCATTCATTTATTCTTTTTACTGTAATTTGTTCCATTAATTTATTTAATTTGTTTGTTTGCTTTTATTTTCATTCATTCATTCATTTATTCATTCATTCATTCATTCAGTCATTTGTTCAGTCATTCATTTATATTTTTTATTTTATTATGTTTTATTTTTTATTTATTTTATTTGTTTATTTATTTATTTATTTATTTATTTATTCATTCATTCATTCATTCGTTATTTCTTTGGGTTGGTGTAACCTTGGTAACTGTCATTTAAAGACCAAATTTAAAATTATTTATCTACAATTGCATACAAAAATATAAAACAATTCTATAAAATTACATTGAGAGTAAAATCATGAATAGCTTTATTATTATTAATATTATTATTATTATTATTATTATTATTATTATTATTTCACTATTAAATTGCATTTCAACATAAAATGTTGACGAAGTTACTGTACATTCAGAGGTTTATTCATGTTGATAGTTGCACTAGGTTATAAAGTATCAGTTCACATGTACAGTATTAATTACATGTATTACTCATGCTAGTGTCTTATATTCTGCTTATAGTTGCATTGTTAGGCTGTTGAGTTCTTTTGTTACCTGGTAACAAACGTCTTTGTGGCTGGGTCATGTAATTTACACAGCAATGTTAAATTCTACTCCAGTTCCATCAATATGCTTGCGTCTTGTTCAATAATTGTATATATCAACTCATGTTATTACATCTCAGTGTGAGAAATACAAAGTGTGTGAACTGTTTGAAATGTGTGTGACTCACAGTACATGTGTGAGACTTGAGAACTATTGCAAATACAGTTGAAGTCATAGTTATTAGCACTGCTGAGTATTTTCAGCTCCCTGCATATTATCTTTCTTCAATTTCTTGATTGTTTTCAACTGAAAGATTTTTTTTTCAACACATTTCTAAACAATAGTTTTAATAGCTATTTTCTAATAACTGATTTATTTTTATAATAGTGCATACTAGTTTACTAGATGTTTTTCAAGACCCTAGTATTCAGCTTAAGATGCAATTTAAAGGCTTAACTAGGTTTGATAGGGTAATTAGGCAAGTTAGTGTATAACAGTGGTTTGTTCTGTAGACAGAGGCTAATAATATTGACCTTAACATGCTTTTTTTTTTTTTTACTGTTTTTATTCTAGCCAAAATAAAACAAATAAGACATTCTCCAGGGAAAAAATACCTATTATAGGAAATACTGTGAAAAAAGGGTCTGCAAAGTGGCACAGTGGGAAGCACAATCACCTCACAGCAAGAAGGTCGCTGGTTTGTTGAGTCTCAGCTTGGTCAGTTGCCATTTCTGTGTGGAGTTTGCACGTTCTACCAATGTTGGAGTGGGTTTCTTCCAGGTGCTCCAGTTTCCCCCACAAGTCCAAAAAACATATGGTATAGGTAAATCGGGTAAGCTAAATTATCCCTAGTGTATGTGTGTGAATGTGTCACGTTTGTGGATCTTTCTGTTTTTCTTGCATGTGTGTGTGTGTGTGTGTGTGTGTGTGTGTGTGCGTGTGTGTGTGTGTGTGTGTGTGTGTGTGTGTGTGTGTGTCTGTGTGTAGGAAGTGAGTGTGTCTTGTTTGGGTTCTTCACCGTGTAGTGTGTGTATGTATGTTCCCCTTCATAGGGAACTCCAACGTGTGTCTTAAACAGACTTTGGGAGTACTTCAGACGACCAATCGCTTCTGATGATAAGAAAACGGGCCAATGAAATGCCAATTGAATTGGCGGAGCTGAGCTCCACAGCTGTGGCTGATGAGCTCATTAGGGCTATATAAGCCAGCTGCTGGAGTCAGATCCTCAGAATTGTTGCTTCAGAGCCGATCGTGAGCTGAACAACTTCTGCTGAGCTGACTTCCAGAGAAGGAAGCCTTACCTTCACCAGTGCGGAAGCAAGACGTGCGAGTGGCGGGCTGGGTTTCCCGTCCTCCGAGCGTTTCGCTGGTGATCTAAAAGAGATTTTCCTAAGAGAGCAACACAGTCAATCAACACGTCTTTTTCAAGACGCTGTTCTGACTGTGCGTTTCTGGATGCGGTGGTTCCTATCTCCGGATGATGGGCACGGGTATCGCATGACAGGTCTGGGGGTCCAGCATGTCGGTGCGGTGCCCGCGGACAGCTTATGCTCTCACTGCGAGGGGGTGGTTGTTGCATTGCTGAGATCGCGGCTTCGGCCACCCCCGTTGCTCCCCGTGAAAGCGGTTAGCACGCGGGCAGATCTGAGGATCACAGTGGGGGTTTATCCGTCGCCTCCGGGCCCGCGGACCCCCCACTCCTCCACAGCGTGCCCCATCCAAGCTTCGGGCGGTTGTACGGTTCATCCCCCGGGATGCCCGCGCCTCCGCCTGATGACACCGGAGATCAAAGGTCCATCGCGACATCGGAGGGCGAGCTGTTATGCTCGGATGACAGACTGGGCTCGCTTCCATCCCACGGGGTGCAATGCGCAGTCACGGTTCTTGAATCAGACGTAACAGCTGCGCTTCCTGGGCTGCTTCGGCAGTGCGGCTGGAGATGGCTTGTCCCCCAGTCTCACCGCCGGACCGACTAGAGGGTGTGACGTGCGGGCTGTTCTAAGATTAATCTTCCAGCCCCCGTCCCCTTCTTCCCAGGGGCGCACAGTGAGCACACGCTGGCATAGAGGGCGTTTTTCTCTGCCCGGTTCACGTGTGTTTCCGCCTTCACCTCCCTTAATGGCGAGGCGGCCAGTGGGTACGAAGCTATTTCCTCAGGTGGTGGGCGCCGCCACCTGGAGGGGTAAGCTGAGACCCCCGTCTAAGGCGGGTGGGTTATCTGTGTCTATCAAGGCCAGAGCCCACACCGCTGCGGGCCATGCCGCTTCTGCTGTGCCCCACGGCCTCCTGGCTGTGCTGCACAGGGGCGGTTCTTCCCCAGGCTTATGCGTAAGCATCTCACGGCGATCGACTATGCTCTCATGACATTCAAGTCGGCCGTCCGTGCCCTGGGGAAGACGATGGCCACATAGTGGTCCGGAAATGCCACCCTGGCTTGCCCTGTAGATATGCGCCGCGCTGACAAAGTACGCTTTCTTAGTGTGCCCATATCCCAGGCAGGCCTTCTCGGCTACACCATCGGGGATTTTACCCAGGAATCCTCAGTGGTGAAAGATCAGCCGTGCGCGATGGAGCAGGTCATCTCTTGGTGGGCTCTCCCCATCAGACCTGTCCGCGCTGGCTGCTCCTCGCCGAGTGCGCTCTTCCCGCCCGCGGGGAGTTGACGCTCCCGTCACAGGTCGCCGTTAAGTCCAATAACTGGACTGCGAAGCGAACCTGAGGCGGGCCACTTGGAGAGGAGGAGAACCGTTCTTTCCCCGGTGGAGGCCGGGGCTCCCCCGCGAATGTATAATGAGTAGCGATCCGAAAAGAGCGGCTTTTCCTCCCTCTGGGTGTGGAAGCCCAATTGCTGCCAGCATGGGACGCACTGCCTTCCAGCTCTCAGCTTTGGTGCATTTCGCCACAGGCTTGAGGGCGCTAGAGGATGAGCTCCTTTCTCGCACCTCCAGCCACTCCGCGGGATCCTGGGAGTAAGGTAAGAGTCAATCTCTTATTTTCACCTCTTCCTCGGGACGCTCTGCTTCCCGGGATGAGCACTCCCCCTCCCGAAGCTGCCCCTCCGCGGGTACGTCAGCGATCGTTCCGGGTATGCTGCTAGTTAGCGGGCTCTGTCAGTCTGGTTAGCGCTGCTCAGCCCGCGCAGTAGCTCAGGGGGACGGTCAGACTTGGCTATGCGTTTCAATTCGCTGTTGGCCTCCCGAGTGCACGAGTGTGTATTTAAGCGATCATCGCTATGCCACTCCCTGTCTCGCGTGAGAAGATTATTATCCTCCTGGCGAAGGATATAATCAAGCCAGTCCTCCAGCCGAGATGAAGAGCGGGTTACGCCCCCCTTCATCGTATCCAGAAAGCGGTGGGTTATACCAATCCTATCTGCGTGTTTTGATCTGTCATCTGTTCAGGATGTCTATCAAGATGCTCATGCAGAAACGCATCCCCCAGTGCGTCCGTTCGTGGGATTGGTTGCAGCTATAGACCTGAAGGACGCTCGCTCCATGTCTCGCTCTCTCCCTCCTTATACTGTGATTTTTTTCCGGTGTTCGACGGGGCCCGAACAGGGTGGCAACAGTCCTCCCATTCGGGCTGTCCCTGTTTCCATGCGTGGAGGATGCCCTGTGCGTCTTTAGCGCACGCGCATCTGCATTTTTTTGATTATTCATTGACTATTTTTAGATCTCTGAACTGATCGATTATGCACAGGGACCTGGTGCTCCGGCACCTCAGCCTGTTTGGGTTTTGGGTCAACCGAGTATGAGCGGGCTCTCCCCCGGGCAGAGCTTCTCTCATCTCGGGTTGGAGCTGGACTCGGTCTGCATCACGGTGCGCTCTTAGCGCGCTGGGCTAGCGCTGTCCTGTCTGATTAATTCGGCAGTTATATTGGTCTCACTGAAATTATTCAGAGGCTCCTGGGGCATATGACATTTGTAGCCGCTATCACGCTGCTCAATTGTTCATATGAGACTAATTCAGCGCTGGCTTCGCGATCGGGTCCCCAGATGGGCATGGCACGCGGAGAGGCACCGGGTTTACGTCACCACGCTGTGTCTCCGCACCTTCAGCCCCTGGATGGATCTTGCCTTCTACGGGCCTGAGTGCCCTTAGAACAAGTATCCAGTGATGCTGTCATCTTGACAGATGTTTCCAGTATGGGCTGGCGGGCTGTGTGTATCGAGCATGCAGCTGCAGGTTCGTAAACCGGACCCAGGTTGCATTGGCATTTCAACTGCCTGGAGCTGTTGGCATTGTTTTTCACTCTCCGCCGGTCACTACCGAAGCGGGAGGGGAAACGCGTGTTGGTTAGGACGGCCAGCACGGCTGCGATGGCATACATCAACCGTTCGGGCGGTGTTCGCCACCTCAGCATGTCTCAGTTCGCTCGCCATCCGCTCCTCCGGAGTCTTGCGGCTAAATAGCTGCGCGCCGTTCATATCCTGTACAAGCTCTCCATGCCAGCTACAAGCTCTCAGGACTGCTATGTTTCAGGAGAACGGAGACTCCACCCCGGCACGTTCCAGCTGTTATGGGCACGCTTCAGAGAAGCCCAGGTCATCCTGCTGTTTCTCCCGAGCGGCCCTTCGCTGGCTGCCTTTTCTGCTCTGCACAAAGGCGCTGGCTCTCAGCTGGCCCCGGGTTACGCAATATGCGTTCTTTCCCCAGTGAGCCTGCTCGCACAGACACTACTTACACTGTGCAAAGTTGGGGAGACGAGGAGCGGGTCTTGCTCGTTGCGCCTCTCTGGCCCAACCGGACCCGAGTTTTCAGAACTCCCACTCCTCGTGATGGCCCTCCCTGATTAATTCCCCGGAAAAAGCACTTCCTTTTTCTGGGACGGGCACCCCCTGGCACCCGTGCAGGGCTCTGAAGCCTCTTTGGATGGTTTCCAGACAGAGCGCGGTGGACTTAGGTGACTTATCAGTGTGATAGTTAACACCGTCACTACAGGCTAGAGCGCCTTATTAGGTATGCCTATGTTCTGCAGTGGAGTCTATTCGTTGTGTGGGAATTCTCTCTGAGAAAACCCCCGGACATGCCAGATTAGTGTTGTGTTTTCTTCCTTCAGGATAGCTGGAGCGCTGGCTGTCTCCCTCCGCACTGAAGGTTTGGCGTGTGATCATCCGCGTTTTTAATGTGGATGATAGCGCGCTGGGAAAGCATAACCTCTTCAGCCGGTTTCTCAGAGGCGCGTGGCGCGTGATGATAATCTATCCCCGCCCCCTCTCTCACCCTCTTGGGATCTGTCTAGCCCTAGCAGTTATGATTAGGTCCGTTGAGCCACTCAATCAGTATATATACGTTCTGTCCCTTTAGGCAGCTCTGCTGATCGCGCTGGTATCAGGAGGGTTAAGATTCCGGTGGCATTTTCGGTCAGCGAATTGTGCCAGTAATTGGGCCGACCTACTCTCACGTTTAAATACCTGAGACCTCGGTTCACCTTGTGCCAAGGCTTTTACCACCCCCCTTTTTTTTTTATTAGGTGGTGAGCCTGCAAGCGCTGCCTGCGGAGGAGGCAGACTCAGCCTTTTCATTGCTATGTCCGCGCACTGCGCTTAACGTGACATGTAAGCATACGCAGCTCTTTTCTGTTATGATCAGCAGAAGGGAAGTGCTGTATTAAAATAGAGGTTGGTCCATTTTTTAATTTATGCCATCACCCTCGCTTCATGTGCCAGGGCGAGCTGTGTTCCCCGGGAGAGAGAGCACACTTAATAATAATAATATATTAAGCGGTGCCTCCTTTTCGGCGTGAGTAAACAGCGCCTCTTAACAGATCATGTCGAGCTGCTGGCTGGGCGACACCTAACACATTATCGAGATTATTTCTCGAGTGGAGTCACTTTCCTCCTGGTTACTGGTTACCCCAGTCAATCGAGAGGAAATTAAGCTCGGTGTCAATAAACGTTTGCTACGCCAGGCTCCCTAACCCGGAGATGCGTGCGCATTTTTCTATTCTACTAGTAAGTTTCCCTTTTCAGGCGAACCCTAGAGAATTCCTCCGAGGCCCCCAGCACCTGACTCAGCGGAGGAGTCGAGTGCTTGGCTCAGTGTGTAGTCTGGTACGCCCATCTGGTCTACCCGCATACTGAGGTTCGGTGCCAGCTATGTGCATTCCCCTGTCTAGGTGATGCCATATGCATTATCCACCATGGTGTGTTCCCCCTATTCAGGCGGACCCATGTCTTCCCTAACCGCTAACCAGCTTATCATATGTAGCACTCCCCCTCAATTGGGCTAGTCCATATGCTCTCTTACCATCAAGTCTCCCCCTCCGGGTAGCAGGTGGTCTCCGCAGCGTCCTCCCCCTTTGGGGACTGGCACGCTTTCCCAACGTACTGTCGTATCTCTAAAATCCCTAGTCTATATTAGCTAGGTAAAAGCTCAATTACGACCCCCGATCTAAATTGTGTTATTCCCATGTAATGGTAATTTTTGGGCCTAGGGGACGTTGGAAGGTTACGCTTTTGGTGTTGTCAGTGCGCCCACGCATTGCTTGGCAAACTGCACATCAGGAGCGTGACGGGCTTAGCTGCTGTGGCGCTTTCCAGAACATCTCCCAAAGTCTGTTTAAGACACACGTTGGAGTTCCCTATGAAGGGGAACGTCTGGTTACGTCCGTAACCCTCGTTCCCCGAATAAGGGAACGGAGACGTGTGTCTCCACTGCCACAGCACCTAAGTCTCCAGCTGGGAGCTGAGTGATCGGCTCTTCAGCAGGCAATTCTGAGGATCTGACTCCAGCAGCTGGCTTATATAGCCCTAATGAGCTCATCAGCCACAGCTGTGGAGCTCAGCTCCGCCAATTCAATTGGCATTTCATTGGCCCGTTTTCTTATCATCAGAAGCGATTGGTTGTCTGAAGTACTCCCAAAGTCTGTTTAAGACACACGTCTCCGTTCCCTTATTCGGGGAACGAGGGTTACGGACGTAACCAGACGTTTACATTCATCAGCTAGGTGGTCACGTGTTTTGTCGCTACTCTCTAGGCACAGGTGTTTGTTATTAGTCAACAGCTGATGCGCGTTCCGCGCGCTATATATGTTCAGTGTTTTGTTGTTAGCATTATCAGTTCGTTGTTTGTTCACTCCTGTGTCTGCCTCTGTTAGACTCTCTCTTTTTTTATGTGATTATCGAAAATGTGCATAAAAATAGGTGGATGGAAACGCTGAGAGCTGAAGGTAAACATACCAAACTATATAACAAAATTTTCCTTGAGGCAAACACACAAACGCAAACGCGGAGAACATGCAAAGTCCACACAGAAACACCAACTGACCCAGCCAAGGCTCCAACCAGTGACCTTCTTCCTGTGAGGCAAATGTGCTATGCACTGCGCCACCGTGCAGCCCCCAGTTATTTCACAATATTTAAAAAATAAATAGAAAACAATACTCTAAATCGTGTTAACTAATGTAGTAAAATGATAATATATTACAATAAAAACAATTACATTTGCATTGTTTTCTATCCATCAACTGACAATATGTATTTTTTTTTATCTGATTAATTTACAACAACTAACTTAAACTTTTAATTACAGTTTTCTTTTTGTAGCTTATTAATATAACAAACAAACAAAAGTTTAAATTAAATTAGAAGTGTTGAACCCAATGCTATTATTCTCCTTCTCTTCTCAAATGGGATGGTGGGCCAAAATTAAAGGTTACCATGGATCCTCTTCCTATGTCACAAGTGGAGAAAAGGCAGAACAGAGTATTTTCCATATGGTTGTAGAAAAAAAAAAAGGCTTAACAAACAGTTGCTGGGTTGTCGAAGCTAATGTTTTCTGGGTTGAATCATGGACTGGGGACCAGATCATAACATCTAAACACTGAAAAACGTCAAATTTTCATGTCACCTTAAAAACACTTTTTTAAAGCTGACTCTACAACATAATTTTCTAATAAACCTGCCATTGTAGGTTACAATTATTGTTGCTATCTAACAAAAGAGTCTCAGATTAAAGTCTCTGCTAAATTGATACACTGAAATGTACATTCTGAACGAAAACAAATGCAAATAGCTGTAAGAAACAAAACAGTGCCATAAAATAATTATAATAGTAATGTAACTGATAAAGGGCAACATGGTGGTTCAGTGTTTAGCACTGTCGCCTCACAGCAAGAAGGTCGCTGGTTCGAGTGCCAGCTGGGTCAGTTGGCATTTGTATATAGAGTTTCCTCCAGGTGCCCCAAAGATATGCGCTATAGGTGAATTGAATGAACAAAATTGTCAGTAGTGTATGTGTGAGATTGTACAGTATGTGTATGTCCCAGTACTATGTTGCAGCTGGAAGAGCATTCACTGTGTAAAACATATGCTGGATAAGTTGGCGGCTCATTCCACTGTGTTGACGCCTGATGAATAAAGAGACTTAACCAAAGGAAAATTAATGAACGAATGTGATAAATAAGACAGAGGGAGAATCACGTTTCCACCGACACATCACACTATGAGACAAAAATAGTAATGATAATAATCTAAAAATCAGTAAAACAAGTTTTATTAAATGTAAATCGGACTAGCTGTTGTTGCATGTTAACCATAAACCACCTTATACCACAATAAGAGGAAAACACACATTGATTTCTATTACAATCAAAGAAAAACCTGAAAGTACACAAGAAAAAACAAAAAACAAAGCTCTTCGAAATAATCGAAACTGCTTCAAAAGCAACAGAAGGGAATTCATTTGCTTTAATGTTTTTAATTAAGATACCATCTAAATTGGTCTAATCCTGTTTTCCCAGTTTCCCTCCTACAACCTCTAGAAGCAGTACATCAGCCACTATCTATGTGCATTTGCCGATTTTATTCTTTTTATTCTTTTTTTCAATTGTTATGCAATTCTGTCAATCGTGTGACGAACACAGGAGGTTTCAGCAACAAAAAATGAATTTTTATCACTTGTTTCACTTTGTTGATAGAAATTCAGTTACATTGTAAAATATCTGTAAATTTGCAGTTTTTCGTATTTTGTGATTCATGTTTTTATTGTATTTCCCCTATTTTATTTATGCATTTTTTGAATTGCATTGTGTAAAAAGTTCGAAAAAGTGACTTTTATTAAGATTTTTAACAGTTTAAAGTGATATACTACATATTTCAGTGTTGTATATTACAGTAAAAAAAAAACCTTGTAATAAACTGCCAGTACATTTTCTGTTATTTTACGGACTTCTCTGTATATTATTTCTTATATTATTTCAAACTTCTAAACTGTCAATAAAAGTCACTTTGTTAAAGGTGCAGTAAGTTTGACACCCAGTGGTTGAACTAGGTATTGCACACCTGGATCAAAATAAAGGCAAGTGCGGGATGCCAGATTGACTACAGGAGCGAGTGATTTAAACTGTGTTCTAAATAAAAGCAACAACACGCGATAGAGGGAATATTTTCCATATTAAAAAGAGTTTTGGTTCTAACCAACACCTAAAATTGATATATTAGAAACAGCTTCTATTTCTTGTGAATGTGAAACTTATGACAGTGATCACCTCAGGTAAACCTTGTGTGCTTTATTCAGTGCAAAATGCTAACAATGTGAGTTTGAATGCCATTTTACATGACATTTATTGCCATATACTGAAAGCAGCAGCAGATAGTTCACCTCAGATCTTGAAAATACAATAAACCAATTGAAATTGAACTTTAGAACTAAACACATATGAGTGATTCAGCATCTACATTTAATGATGTTAAAGAGGGTTAACGTGTATTAAACAGATTCTTAACCTTACCGTTTTGTGAGTGAGTGCATATTCTGTGCTTCTGAAAGGCTGTATTTACATTTCTGTCATGTTTCGTCTGGTGCAAACAGCCAAACTGCTCATCACTGCGTATCTCGTCACAAAGCGTGTTGTTAGGACACACAGTTACAATGTAACCTGCTCACCTAATGTTTAGGTTCGTAATATTTTTATCATTTGCTAATTAATAACCTCATGTGCAATTGAATCTGTCTTATTTTGACGCATTTTCGGTCACGGGCGCATGCTGTCAGAGCCTTTCTGAATGAATGAATGAAATACGCTGTTTTCCAACAAGGCAACCTGGGGTGCTGAATTATAATTGGCTAAACTGGCATTGTGCAGGTTTAATTTACCTAAACAAAGACAGCATTCCGGCATGGAAAGAAAAAAAAACATTTTTAAAGCAGAATATCTGATTTCAGCATTGTTTTTCAGTTAAACAAGTATGTCCACTTGGGATGTTTCTTAAATATCTGCACACATATTATGGTATTGTATGCTTTAGAAGAGTCAAAAACCTACATACAGCACCTTTAAACTGTACAGTTGATTGTTCAACATCAAAAGTCGACAGAGCAGAGATCAAGATCTCATAATGCAATTCACAACTGTAAATAAACGGAAAACACTTGCGAATTACAACATATGGAAACACTATGTATACACTACATGACAAATGTCTTGTTGTCAATCCCAGTTGTAAGAGCAACAAATAATAACCTGACTTCTAGTTGATCATTTGGAAAAGGATAGATTTTTTATTAATCTGTTAAACTGCATTCAGCCCTCACATCAAAGTTTATGAAAGCAAAGAAAGTCAAGGTGTTCCAGGATTGGCCAGCCCAGTCACCAGAATGAACATTATTGAGCATGTCTGGGGTAAGATGTAAGAGGAGGCTTTGAAGATAAATTTAACAAATCTTCATAAACTCTGGGAGTCCTGCAATAATGCTTTCTTTGCCATTCGAGATGACTTTAGTAATAAGCTATTTAAGTCATTTCAGAGATGTATAGATGCAGTCGTCCAAGCTCATGAGTCATGCACAATATTAATTATTTTCCCATTGCCCTATGACTTTATATTCTATACTGTACATTATTTTTGTTAAGTCACAATACGTTTGTCTACTCAAAGTCAGACCTTACTGTCCTACTTAAATTACTAAAAATCAAGGCACGATCATGTTTTATTTTAGTAAAATAAGCGTAATCTAGAGGCCTTGGCTTTTAAATAAGCCACATCTGATACCAAATGTTCAACTAGAAGTCAAGGTATGATTTGTTATTCATAAAACTTAGATCGGCGACAAGACTTTTTTAGGTAGCAGGCACATCACGTTAATGCTTTTGCAGCATAAACACCATCAATCCACAATCTGTTTATCTATGGCACTAAGTTCTGGTTCTCATGTAACTGATACTCATCAGCCATTGGCTAATCTGCATTTAAAAGGTGGACTTATTGATAGCTCACTTGAATTCTCTCCATTGTTTGCTAACATAACCTTATTGTGCATCTCCCGAAGCAAGGTGGTAGGCTGTATAGACCCTTCCATTAGCAATTGTCAATACAGCCATTCAAATCCCACACTCCACACTACGAGACCTGAGTGGAGAGCTTACTTTGACTATTAGAAAAAAAATATATCAATATTGGCAGCTCAGATAACACCGAGTGGGCCACGCTCGCTGGAGGGGGGCTTTAACCAGGGAGGAGATCGAAGATTTGCCGGAACTGTACTCAAGAGCCTTTATAACAACAGTTAAAGCCTTGAATACCGCCGAGCCGCTGGAATGAAATGAATGGATGCGGCTTAATATGTTCTTTCCATATGCCAGTCAATGGTTTTGTATTCGTAAGGGTTTTTTTTTTTTTGTTATGTAAGGAACTACAGTAGATTCCTTTTAAAGACGAAATGAGTGGAATGTCAGTTATAGCAGTGAAGTACATTCTGGTCTTTTCTCATAGTGAGTCAATAGCTCAGTTTTTTATTTTTTATTTTTGTAACAAGCTCCATGCTCTTATTCCCAAGATATCAAATATTGACAAATAGAGTACCGTCGCCGAAGGGCCTGGAACAGTGTTACTATTGGTGAACCTCTGGTTGAACCTGTACTGTAAAGGTGTAAGAGATGTCAACGTGAAAGGATGAAATCAATACAAGCAAGTTTTTTTATAATTTAATCTCCGACCACTCCCATTTGTATATTTAGAAAATGCTTTTTTGAAATGGGACCCATTAATTTCATTTAAAAAAATCATTATTTTTATTGTTTAATTTATTTTAGTTATTTAATTTAATTCAATTTAATTTTTTATTAAATTAAATTAAGTTCAATTAAATTAAATTTAAATAAGTTTAGTTCAATTAACTTAAATTTGTTCATTATTGCTACTCTAAATAGAAATAAATTACATAACATATATTAACATAACATAAATTACATAACAGTATTTGTAGTTTTGGTCACTTTATTTTAACATAAATTATCATTATAACCACACTGTAAAAAATCCGTAATTTTACGGTTTATTTCTGGCAGCTGGGGTGCCAAAAAAAACATAAAATAAGGGCGGATAAATTACAGGAATTTACTGTAAAATAACAGAGGTTAAATTACAGAAATTTCTGTAATTTAACGTCCGTTATTTTACAGTAAATTTCTGTAATTTAACAAGTGTTATTTTACGTTTTACCCAGCTGCTGGAAGTAAACCGTAAAATTACGGATTTTTTTTAAAGTGCATCTAGTAAGTACTGTACATGTAAATGTTTAATATAACTAAATGATTAAATAAATAGTTACACTGTAACAAGCACATCTTAAAATAAAGTATATCAAAAAAAGTTGCTGTAACAACTAAAATCAGATGTACTCTACACAAAAATTCCATATTCTGTGTGACTTTATGAAAGTTTTGAGATGGAATTTAGGTTATTTGAAAACAAATTATTATTTGAAAATGAATTATTATTTGAAATGCTTTATTTTCTTACTGACACATGTTATTCAGAAACTATACTCAACCTTTAGCAAATTAAGAACACTCAATGTGTTTACATATGTGCTTTCATGAGAAGTTCTCCTGTTTATTTGAGTTCCAATTATCCACACATATCCAAAGAGTTATGTAAGGTCATGCTATTAGACATCTATATTCTAAACTAATCCGGCAGCCGCGGCTCACTGTCTATAATCCAGCATCAGTAATTATAATAGACCACACAGGGCCCCAAACAAGCTCCAATTAAAACATCAGACAATTGTCTCCTCCACGCTCATCCCAGAATCTTCTCAATATCGCTGACGTAAATGTTAATGGGCTGGAGAGGTGTGAAGCGCTATATTAAGTGAGCGTGTAGCCTGTGATTATAATCAGGTCTTTGCCTGTTCCTGATTGACTATCAGCGGGTTTCCGTCATCAAGTTACCGACCCCGTCTGCAGTCACAGACTCTTTTTCATATGAGCAGACATGATGTTGTGAGATGATTTTACAGTTTATAGATTGTTTTTGAACACAAGCTGACTTGTTAGTTCTTTGGAATGGTTGTTTTTTGAGAGTCAATTAAATGGTCAATGGAAACCGCAGGTATTTGGATCACACGTTTTTTAAAGCATTGTTCACACACAAATGTAAATTACCTTATAATTTATTTTCCCCCATGTGGTTTTCAACATTTTTAGTTTCCTTCGTCTCTTAAACACAAAATAAGACATTTTGAAAAATGTTGGTTGCTGGCACCCATCAACATGATACTAAGTCAGAATTATTAGCCCCCTGGTATATTTATATGTCCCCCTAATTTCTGTATAATGGAAATACTATTTTTTCAACACATTTCTAAACATAATAATTTTAATAACTAATATCTTCCAAGATACTTGTATTGAGTCATTGTATAACATTGTATAACAATTTTTATTATTATTATTATTATTAAAACTGCTTTTATTCTGGCTAAAATAAAATAAATAAGACTTTCTTTAGAAGAAAAAGTATTATAGGAAATACTGTGAAAAATTCCTTGCTCTGTTAATCATCATATAAAAAACAAAAACAAAACAAAATTCACAATAAAATATTTAATTCTGTGTTCAACAAATGAAAGAAACTCAAATAGGCTACGAAGTAAAGGGTGATATATGATGACATAATTTTAACTTTTGGGTCAACCATCACTTTAACTGTTGAGACGAAGGATGGTAATGAAGCTTTTTTTTTCCTGCAATGGGGAAAAAAGTTATTTCTTAGGGGCCAATCACATGGAACACGATTTTACATTCCAAAAACGTGAGGCTAACCGCACTGCCTTGTTTGTTAACAAGAAAAAAAGAAGTGCGGTGTGCTTTTTATGTCACTAGGCAATGACTGAATCAACTGCGTATTGTGCGCAAGTGTTGCTGTTGATATTGGTATAATTTTAATAATTTAATAATATTGAAATTTAAGATTTGTGAGTCATATAGTAGTAACCACTCATCCCTTGTCTATCTTCAAAAGTCTCTGTAGTCGTCTTGACGGCATAAACATTGTTGTCATCTCAACGGAAACCCACCTCTGCTTTTATTTGATTGGAGAACAAAATGACGTGACTGACGTAACGCGTTTTTCCACTCAGAATTAACTTTTTTCAACTGTGAGCGGACAACGTGCAATTGCAAAAATGCGAGGTGCAGCAGGCGGTTAAAACAAGAGGCGCACAGGGCGCATAAACAGCGCGTACAAGGCTCACAAGCCTTTACTAAACCATTCAAAAAGGTGCCTCTCAACGCAAAAAGTGTGTTTGGTGTGATCAGCCCCTAATCTTTCTTGCATTTTTTTTTCTTCTGAATTAGAATTCTATGTTTCACAATTGTGAAAATATTAGCTGCAAGTTACATTTCTCATGTTAATTAAAAACGTCAGAATTTTAAGAAAAAAGCTGAAAAAAAACTTAATTCACTCATCTCATTTGAGTCCCAAGAGATTTTGCAGTTTTTGTTTTCATGAATCCACCAGAGGTCGCTGTGTACACTTTTTCAAATCTCAAATTTCATCGTGCAAATCCACCGAAGGCCGCTGTCAACTTACTAATTGACTGACAGATCGACTGATTTCACCACCCACACGTTCCCTAAACCCAACCGACAGTGTTTTCAAAAGCACAGATTGACCTAATCACCCACTTCCCTAAACCCAACCGACAGTGTTTTCAAAAGCAATCCAGGAAAAGAAAAGACTCGTGGCCGTCTGATTTTTTTTTCCACATTTCCAGATCTTACCAGGTTCATGTCGTTTACTCGTTTACTTTATTTTTTGCCTTTTGTTTTTGTTTTACCTGCTTTCTGGACCAGTTTTTTTGCCGGCTTCGAACCCCATCATCCAAGTCAACTCCTCTCTGTGTCTCAAGTCTACTGATGTACATGGCGAGCTACTGAGCAAACTGGTAACCGTGTTTTCACAATGAGCATGTGTTAGATGAAAGTTAGATGAAAACTAGAATTGTACCCCTTAATCCAAAAAAAGTACTTTACTACTTTAAACATTTAAGGTTTCCTCATTTTTTAATTGCTGGACTTGACAATTGCTTGACTACCTTTATTTTCTCAGAATTGTGAGTCTATACCATGGAATGTATAGTATATATAATCAGTTATAGAAACACTAGAAGAAGAATAAAATCACAAGTTTCTTGCACATCTAATCATAGCTTTAAGCTTTAAATATTTTTCTGAGAGTTAGTTGAATGTGCTAGGCTGATCACACTTGTGCTGTTAATTACGCCTTCATATTGAGAATTCATATTATCAAGTTCAAGTTCAACTCTAAACAGTTAATTATTTTCCATATCAATCTCAGTTAATAGTTGAATCTGTTCATTGAATAGATTCTTGTTTCTGCTTGCGACTTTTTATTTCACAATTATGACTTTTTCCAACACAGGCTCATTGTGAAAGCATACCCTCATATACATTTCTGGAGATCGCAATTATCTATCAAAAATCTTATTAAATTATCTAGCCAGAGCTATAGCTGCATTTAGTCTTTAAAATGAACGTTACGGGGTGGTATGACACCGCCAATGGCTTCTATTCTTTCCACGCTACCAGCTGACCGCTTACCTCTGTGTTGACGGCTTTTTTGCTGTTAACAGTGGCTCGCCGCGTACGTCAGCTGACTTGAGACACAAAGAAGAGTTGATCATAGTGATGGGGTTTGAGTCTGGTGAAGAACGCTTCCAGAAAGCAGGTAAAACAATAACAAAATGCAAAAAAAAAAAAAAAATAAATAAACAAGTAAATAACAGGGTGAGAATGTGGTAAGAGCTGAAAACGTGGTAAAAATAAGGCTGCCACAAGGGTTTTTCTTTTTCTGGATTGCTTTTGAAAACACTGTAGATTGGGTTTAAGGAAGGCAGCGGGTTAATTGATGCTCTCTTGAAAACACTATTGGTTGGGTTTAGGGAAGGGGGTGGGTGGGGTTATCGGTTGGTCAGTCAGTCAGTATCACAGTACTTTCAATGGCATGGTCGCTGCTCCTGAAGGTATTTGTGTTTAGGCAGCCTTTCATCTTGCTTATTGCTTGAACAACTAAATGAATGCTTAGGTCTATTTAACGGATTATACTTTAATTAAATTACATTATCGCATCGCATTTGAGGTGGAAATAAAAATTGGGTTGACGTCAGAACACAACGTCAAACCGACGTTAACGTCCAAGTCGGACAGACGTTGCATTTTGGTCACTTTTTAACACTTTTTAACACCTAAAAACAACCAAATATCAATGTCTTATGATGTTACACACTGACATAGTGTGGATGTTACCACTATGACGTCTATTAGATGTTGGAGTTTGGTTGCCATACCTAACGAATAAATGTCAGTATTTGACATCAATATGACGTTGGCTTAAAATGGTGGCTCGATGTTGGATTTTGGGCACTTACTAATGCAACCAAAAACAACCAAATATCGACGTCTAATGATGTTACAGCTTGAGGTTGTGTGGACGTTACCACTATGACATCTATCAGATGTTGTATTTTGGTTCCCATACCTGATGAAAAAATTTCCGTATTTGACAGCAATATGATGTTGGCGTAAAATGTTGGCTCGACGTTGGATTTTGGTCACTTACTAACGCAACCTAAAATGATGTTACAGCTTGACATTGTGTGGATGTTACCACTATGACATCTATCAGACGTTGGATTTTGGTTGCCGTACTTGATGAATAAATGTCAGTATTTGACGTCAATATGACGTTGGCTTAAGATGTTGGCTCAAAGATGGATTTTGGTCACTTACTAACACAACTAACGACAAACAAATATCAACGTCATTTGACATCATTATTGGATGTCAAAATAACATAAATTGCATTTTGGTCACCCGACATCACAACCTAAATCTAACCTAATATTAACTTCTTATGATGTTGTGTGCCTGCTGGGTACATCATAAACACATCACTACTAGAGAAGGGTTCTGATTGGTTAAGGAAGTTCCAGTGTCATTGGTGGATTTTGGTTCAGATTTTTCAACTCAAACAATTTGTGTGAATTCCTTTGAATTTCCCCCACAATTCCTTAGATTTTTTTATTATCTTTGCCATGATGACAGTACATAATATTTTACTAGATATTTTCAAGATACTAGTATTCAGCCTAAAGTGCAATTTAAAAGCTTAACTAGGTTAATTAGATTAACTAGCCAAGTGAGGGTAATTAGCTAATCATTATATAAAGATGGTTAGTTCTGTAGACATTCGGAAAAAAAGGTTTAACGGGGCTAATAATATTGATACGTTTCTGCAAAATAATAACAATTCAACAACCTTTAAGTATATATTTTTGTCCATTTCAATGGACATCGGATCGGAACAGTTGTACTTGCTGAACATTATACAAATTTATTTTTAAAATCACAAACATTAACATTGTAACATTTTT
Organism: Danio tinwini; assembly: GCA_903798205.1. NCBI lineage: Eukaryota > Metazoa > Chordata > Actinopteri > Cypriniformes > Danionidae > Danio > Danio tinwini. The sequence continues at coordinate 9,842,392 of CAIGQZ010032997.1, forward strand.
TTCTTTTAATTTTGAGGTTTTGAATTTGAATTTATTTATTAAATGGGATAGCCCCTTAAGATGAACCATCTCATTTTTGAGGGGGTCCTTGTATAGATTCCGAGGGGGTCCTTGTATAGATTCCGAGGGGGTTGTTGTATAGATAGCACCTTGTTTAGCAATCTTCCTCATCACTCCACATAATGCCACATCTAAATTATTTCCATGTGCTACATGCGCAAAAACTTCAAGATCTGTATATTCTCAATATTGAATTGTTTCATTATGTATATATATATATATATATATATATATATATACACTGTAAAAAAAAAAGTTGAGTTAACTTAAAATTTTAAAGCAACCAGATGCAAAGAAATCATGAGTTTATTTAACTCCAGTGGTTGAAGTTGTGCCAAATTATTTATTTAAGTGGACCGAAAAGGCTGGTTTAAGTCAAGTATACTTTATGGAATAATTTGGCTCAACTTCAAACACTGAAACTTAATAAACTCAAAATTTGTTTGCAGCCGGTTGCTTTAAAATTTTAAGTTAACTCAACTTTTGAATTTTTTGAAGATATGGAGAAATTAAAATTTAAAGTCTCCTCAACTGAATATTTTACTTTCATTGAACGAACAGTTCCAAACATACAGCTGAATCATTTTTATGAGTAAATTCAACTCTGAGCTCAAAAATGTCAACCTAGCACACAAATTTAAACTGAGTTAACTATTTGTAAGTAGAATTTTTTTACAGTGTATATATATATATATATATATATATATATATATATATATATATATATTCAATCAGCATTACTAAAGATAAAAAGTTAAGTTTTACCATTGTTGAATCCTTTCAACCAATCTTCAGGTCTGGCGGATGCAATTTTAGCTTAACTTAGCGCAAATCATTGAATCGGATTAGACCATTAGCATCTCGCTCAAAAATGACAAAGTCATATTTCATATTTAAAGCTTGACTTCTGTAGTTGCATCATGTATTGACCAATGGACAATAAAAATATGTGATTTTATAGGCCAATATTAATAGGATCTATCTTTTCAGTAACAGATTTTGAACCTGAAATCCTGATCTAAAGTTTACAATGTTACAAAAGATTTTAAACTTTAATTAGTAAGTGCAATCTCTCTTTTTTACATAAAATCTATGAAATATTGGCAAACACATTAACAAATCTGAATAAAAACATTGTAAATGTGGCTTACATCTGTGTCTAGAGTGAAGTGATAACATGCTGCTTTTCAATGGATTTTTTTACAACATGCCGAGCCTTTGCTGCTTTTACTTACTGCTTTTTGATAGAATGACAATCGTCCACTCTCATGGACTGCAGACTTTAAATTCGATGAAATGCTCAGGAACAACAAATAAAATGGGCTGCAATGTCCATTGTAATGAACACACGGTACAAAGGGCTTAAATAAATCAAAATTGCTTTTATTCTAGCCAAAATAAAACTATCAAGACGTTCTCCAGAAATACAATATTATAGGAAATTTGTGGAAGATTCCTAAACATAGATAAACACAGTTTGGGAAATATTTGAAAAAGAAAATAATTTAGACTTTAACTGTATATTTATGTATGATTGTAACATGTGATCATGTCTCTTCCTTTCCCTGCATCTCAAAAATGATCGCTGACTGCATATAGTTTCCCATAAGCTGTGTTCACTCATGATGTAACCGTATTCCTGCAGGCGGGTATCAGATTCAGGTTTATTTTATTTATTTTTTGCTTTAGTGATAACTCATTCCTTTCCCTGAGCTTCAGACTTGCAGTTATTTTAACACAAATAAGCCAGCCATGCCTTCTGGATCCTTCTCTTCGTTTATGGCTTCCAGTATGGATCATTTCTTTGGCAAAATGAGATAGAGTTGGGCATTTAAGATTGCATGACACACGTACCACTGCAATTACTTTTCTCACCATCCGCCTTCAGTGTTCGATTTCTTCTTCTCCTCCTACAGACTTCAAAAAAGAGCTTTCCGGAAAATTTAGAATAGTAGAGATGCATTAATCATTGCTGAGCGCTATTGGAAGCTGAAATTAAGAAGACGTAGATGCCCATGGTATAAGGCTGCTGTGTTTTTGTAGCACATGTATAGCATAGAGAAATGCATAGTCACAATAGTTGAACAGGTATATCCCTGGAACACATAAGCTTATATTAAAGTAGGTGTTAAATTAAATTTTCTTTTTTTAAGAGATTTGTTTGCATAATAATGGGGTACAAGCATACATAGAGGAGCAAAATATATTAAAATACATAATTGTTGTATTTTTATTTAAATTTAATTTTATTTGTATTTTTATTTCCAACACATTTCTCAATATTTCTCCTGTTTTATTTTTATTTTTTTTATTTGCATTTTTATTTTATTTTATCATATTTTATTTGTATGTGGTGTTATTGAGTCTATAATAAAATAAATAAATATTGTTTTATTTTATTTATTTTTATGTGTTTTTTAATCTGTATTGAAATACATAAATATTATTGCTATTTTATTTTATATTAATTTAATTTGTTTTATTAGTTTTTTATTTTATTGTATTTTATTGTTTATTTTAAATTTTGACGTGGTGTTAATAAGTCTATATTAAAATACTTAAATATTGTTTTCATTTTTATTTAATTTAAATTTTTATGTGGTATTATTGAGTCTATATTAAAATACATAAATGTTTAATTTAATTTAATTTTATTTTATTTTGGTTTTATGTGGTGTTATTGAGTCTTCAGAAACATGACTAGAAAACACATTTTCACTAGAATTCTGAAAAACATTCTGTTTCATATTGTTGTTGTTATTATTATTATTATTATTATTATTATTATTATTATTATTATTATT
>CAIGQZ010032997.1:9857144-9870308 GCA_903798205.1 Danio tinwini
ACACACACACACACACACACACACACACACACACACAAATACATGGAGTCCAACAAATTGTCTTCATGCCATTCAATAGGTGTTGTACATTTGGGATACAGTCATCCATGTTTTATTTATTTATTTATTTATTTATTTATGAAAAAATGACAGTTGTTGTCATCTTAAGCAAATGTTATCTTATATGACAGCATCACTACATCTACTGTACACTTGCCCACATAGTCAACTATCTCCTAAGGTCAATGTAAGGGTATGGAACCACATAAGTGACTGATTTGGAAGACTATAAATGGGTAGCACCTGTCATTTATGAGTGGAGTCACTTGTGAGGTTTCGTTTTAGCTAGAATGCTTCTGTCAGTCAATTCTACCATGCATTTCACATGAGGAGTGCCTCATGTGAATATATATAAACTGATATAACGTTGTGACAGATTAACCATCAGCTATTAAAAGTAATGCTATTGGAATTAGCAAATTACTTTCAGCATTTGAAGTAAGTTCAATGCAAACTTGAGATGAGCTTGTCTTTTGCAATTATGGATTTGTGAAGATATGCATAAAAATATACTTATATGTTAATAAGTGTATATTGCAGCACTAACTGTTATTTTTAATAAAAGGAGTGTTATCTACACAGTAAAAAATAATGGGTGTAATATATGGCAAAATACTGGCAGCTGTAGTTGCCAGAAGTTTACTGTAAGGTTACAATGTGCAACACTTTACAGAATACATTTCTGTTAAATAAAACAGATGTTTTGCAAACATGTTTATGGTAATGTTCTCTAAAAATAACAGTTAAAAGTGTAAATTATTTTACAGTAAACTACTGTGTATAATGAATATAATGTTAACCTAACTACATTCTATTTTTGTAATAAACATAATACAAATTGTGCAAAAAATAATAGTATTTTATTGCATAGTTTATGCAGAAATTACCGGCAGATGTGGTTGCCAGAACTTTATTGTGTTAAAAATACTTTAAACACAAAATGTATTACAATTGTTTGCCACAAATTTTACAACCATCAGTCAGATTATTTAAATTGCTAAATTAACTAATAAATACTATCCATAGTAAATCAAGGCACAAACTGTCATCATTAGGATTTTAAAGAAACATTCTGATTGCGTACCCCTATATATATTTCAGAAGAGCAACAAAAACATCCCAGGAGGTACGTTTTTTTTGCAGTTTTTGTTTTCGCAAATCTGCCGCAGTGTACGCTTTTTGAGATCTCAAATTTCTTTCGGGAGTGCCATTTGCGCCTGCTCTTCTTGCATGAATCCACTAGAGGCCACTGTCGACTGACTGACTGACTCGCTGACTGACCAACCGATACCCTCACCCACCCCTTAACCCATGTTTTAAAAATGAACTGATTGATCAGTGCCTACCCAATTCCCTAAACCCAACCGACAGTGTTTTCAAAAGCAGTGCAGAAAAAAAAGCCCTCGTGGTCACCAAATTTTTACCATGTTTTCAGATTTTACAACATTCTCACCCTGTTATTTACTTGTTTATTTTATTTTTTGGGCTTTTTTTTCTTACCCACTTTCTGAAACCAATGTTAGTTGAACTTAAACCTCATTATCACGGTCAACTTCGCTTTGTGTCTCAAATCCTCAGATGTACACAACAAACTACTGGACAAACTGGTAACAGTGGAAAAGTTGTCGACATGGAGGTAAGCAGTCAGCTAGTAAGTGTGAAAAGGAACGTCATCATACCGGCCAGTAGCGTTCCTTTTAAAAATATAATGCAGCCTTACATTTTTCTGGCTACACAATTGCGATCTATAGGACTACGTTTTCAGAATGAGCCTACGTTGGTTAAAACAGTTTTAGCTGGTCCAATAACTGATAAATATCAGTGTTCTCACAAAGACATTTTGATGTTGGAAATAAAAGGAGAATCAATGATGACATAAACATCAGCCAGGGTCCCTTGCTCTGGTTAAACTATAGTATTGAGTTCACACCGAAAGACACAGGACTGAGTCAGTTCCAGAAACTTGAAATGCATGTTGAATGGATGCATGGATGGATGGATGAATGAATCCGTCCATCCATCTATCCATAAAAAAAGAAAAAAGGAAAAAAGAAAATAAAAATATTCCTTTTCCAGATTTTTTAAAACGTACCTCATAACTTTTTTTTTTTATATGTATGTGTGTGTGTGTGTGTGTGTGTGTGTGTGTGCATGTATTTGTGACACATAAGGACACAAATTGTATAATGACATGGTTATTACACAGATATTACAAGGAAATAGTAAATTCTGAGCACATTGCTGATCCCTATTTCTCAAAAACTTAGAAATCATAGAGAATGAGTAATTTTCAGAAAGTTTCCTGTGAGAGTTGAGTTTTGGGACAGGGTTGGATTGAAAAGTTTTCCATATTTCCAGTAGTTCTTGTTCTTATAAAGCAGCATTTTATTGTTTATAACGTAATATAAGATCACTTCAAAATGAATGTCTAATGAAAAACAAGCTGAGCGTTATGCAGTAAGTGATTAATTGTTTCTTTGCAAAAGCAGTTTATTCAGAGTACTTAAGCTTTTCCTTTCACTGCAATCTATAAAAAGGCCTTGAAGGCTCCCTTTAGGGTAAGGAGCTCTGGCAATATCATGTGGGCATGTATTAAGTCATTATTTCAATGACAAGTATGCAATTTGCACATATAATTAATTGAACATACATAGTATATCTTTTTTCAGCTTAAATGAACAAAAGGGTTTTAAACCATCTTTTATTCTTTTCTACATAACACACATACCACTGTTCATAACTGTTGTAGTTCACAGCATAGACTCATTCTGAAAATGTAGCCCTATATACATTTCTGGGATCATGAATTATTTAGCCAGTAGTACGTATGGCTGCATTTCGTCTACAAAACGAATGCTACGGGCAATATGATGCCGTTCCTTTTCATGATTACCAGCTGACCGATTACCTGTGTATAGACGGCTTTTCCGCTGTTACCAGTTTGTCCAGTTAGCTCGCCATGTGCGTTGATGGAGTTGACCACGACGACGGGGTCCGAGTCTGGCGAAGAACGGTTCCAGAAAGCGGGTAAGACAAAAACAGAAGCCAAAAAATAAAATAAACAAGTAAATAACATGGTGAGAATGTGGTAAAATCTGAAAACATGGTAAAAATCAGACGAGGGGTTTTCTTTTTCTGAATTGCTTTTTAAAACTGTCGGTTGTGTTTAGGGTAGGTGGGTGGGTCAATCAGTGCTGTTGAAAACACTATTGGTCTTGTTTAGCGACGGAGGAGGGTAGGGGTGTCAAAATTAATCGTTTCCTTGGTGCACCGCGATGCAGACGCGGACAATTCGATATTGGTTTAGTAATAATCATAACCGGTTATTATGTACTGACGTCATTTATCTCACATGCGCTATGTCGCCGTAGCATACTATGGCAAGGGAGGCGAGCTGCGAGCGCGAGTATTTACAACGCTCTAACTACGTAAAAACTCAGAAACTGTGCACAATTTCACTACGTGTGTGTTTGCTGAACACTGTTTCACTGACACTTACAGCAAAAGCCCCTATTTCATGGCGATTAAGAGAATGAAAGTAATCTCCATTTCTCTCTCTCTCACTGTGGCCCATGAGTGCATCTGTGAAGAGCGCCAGCGTGTAAGAGCCAATCGCAGCCCTTTCTGTTGAGCGCGTGACCAGTCAAAGGGGTGTAAGAGAACTTGGTAGACAAGGCTCAGAAAGTGAGCGGGATATTTATGTTTGTTTATTTGCTATAAATGCTCGTGTTGTTTAAAGGTACAGTTTATATATCTGACTGTTTGTATTAAAGGACAAAATTGTTTTACAAATAGTATAAATATATTTATACATTTTAATACAAGAATTGCTGTGCTGTGAAGAAAATATAAAACTGTGTATGGAAAGAATCGTCAATGCACCGTGATGCACCGAGATATCGAATTTAACCGAATCGATGGCATGATAATCGTAACCGAACCGAACCTTGAGACCAGTGTAGGTTCACACCTCTAGAGGAGGGTGGGTCAGTTGATCAGTCAGTCAGTCAATCATTCAGTCAGTCGACAGTCAGTCGACAGTGGCCTCTGGTGGATTAACTTGAGAACAGCAGGTGCAAATGGCACTCTCAGAAATTTGAGATCTGAATAAGCGAACACATCGGCCTCTGGTGGATTCGCGAAAACAAAAACTACAAACAATATACCTCCTGGGACGAATTGGGCGCTCGCCAGAAATGTATGTAGCGGTACATTTTCAGAATGAGCCTGGGTTGAATAACTTGCTCTGTAGCACACATAAAAAATTATTTAAATGGTAAATTTTAAAGTATTTAATTTGGGTTTTGGAGTGATTAATTCAATAAAGCATGGTAAATATATCTAAAAAAATATATATACCAAGCCTTTAATGTCTTTCTGAACAGCTGAAGTACAGCCACCAACTAAATATTATTTTTAATTCATGTTTGTCTGTTTTCAACTTGATCTAAAGGAAAAACCTAATTCTTTTGCAGAAGTAGTGCATAATTAGAACTGATTTGTATTATTTCTTTGTTTTTTTTAGAAAATTGGGATGAGAGCAAATTGTATGAAAAGGCACAAAAGAGATACAAATTAGCCACACATTTTTCAAAACATAAAACAGTTATGAATTGCAATGGGATTTTGAGTTGGATAAAGCTGAACATCATTTTGGTGCCAATGGATATTTCACTTTAACAGTATATTTGTACACTCATTTGCCACTTTATTAGGTACACCTGTCCAACTGCTTGCTAACGCAAATTTCTAATCAGACAATCACATGGCAGAAGCTCAATGCATTTTGGCATGTAGACATTGTCAAGATGATCTGCTGCAGTTCAAACCGAGCATCAGAATTGGGAGGAAAGTTGATTTAAGTGACTTTGAACGTGGTATGGTTGTTGAGTATGATCTGAGTATTTCAGAAACTGCCGATCTACTGGGATGCACAACTATCTCTAGGATATACGGAGAATGGTCCAAAAAACGAGAAAATATCCAGCGAGCGGCAGTTCTGTGGGCGCAAATGCCTTGTTGATACCAGAGGTCAGAGGAGAATGGCCAGACCGTGATTTGAGATTTGAGTTACTAGCAACAGTAACTCAAATAACCACTCGTTACAACCGAGGTATGCAGAAAAGCATCTGAACACACAACATGTTGAACCTTAAGGCATACAAGTTTCCAACATTCTTCAAAGTCATTTATTTTGTGATAAGAAGAAGAACAAACCTCAGGAAAAAAGTCAATTGTGAGTTAATAATGACATAATTCAAATTTTTAGGTGAATTATGCTTTTAAACGTACCTAAATTGTGCTAAGTTCATAACTTGTAGTATGATCATTGGTGTTTAACTTTGTGTCATCACTCTTCGTTCTGCTGCGTTGTTTAAAATGCAAAGCAGCATATCTTACATTGACGGCTGTGTTGTACAGAGTTCATATTAGTCTGGTTCATCAGATCTTTTTAACCCTGGTATCAAACCCCTTTAGCGCTTTATCTCAGTGAAAGGTTCAGCAGGTGACCATCTTCCCCCGGGCCATGTCTGCCTCTGAATAATAAAAAAATAATGCTGGTGGGAACACAGCAAGCGGGGCGCAGGAACGCTCTCTACGAAGTGATACCATCTGAGACTCCTGGTGTGTTTCAAAATGAAAATGTCGATTGGGGTTTAGAAAAAGACAGAGATGGGGTGAGGGTTGAGTGAGGGACGGAGAAAAAAAAAAACTTGTTATGAAAGATGCCAACCTGTGAATGTCAAACATATGACCAGTATGATGACTTTTCATGTGCTCTTATATTCCGAATTACCACACAATCCCGGAGGTGAAACGTCTCTCCATTTTCACTTGTCTTTGGTTTTAGTAAACTAGCTCTATTTTAAGTCGTCTCAGGGCGATTCTATGTTTGGGGTGTGATTCCCAACGGTGGGATTCTTGCCGTGTGATTTTTAAGAAGTGAAAGATTTTTCCTCCACTAGGAAATCATGCAAAATGACCTGCTCTGCCTGTCTGGGCCATTTAGAAAGGCATTTTGGTCTCCCCGCAGGTAATACCTGCATCCACACGTGACCTGCAAATGTAACTGCTATTTTCTAAGAGGTAAACATATGAATTGAGCCTGACTGTGGAGTGAAATTGGACTGATAATCTTTTGCCTGGCCATTTTTTCCCCCCGCTATGCCTCTAGCAATCCGAGGTACGTGCAGAAGGCCTGACAATGCTTCACAATCTGTTTACTCCAAGGCAAATAAGTAATTTGTTCTTCAAGTCTGCTCATGACTTGAATTGTTGCCTGTGTCTAGCAGGTGTTGGGAAACTTTTCCTACACATGTCAAGGACAAACACAGTAGACATATTGTGTCTCAGAGAAACTATAGCTAAATGTAGCTATGCTATTATTATTATTTTTTTGTTTTTGATTAATTAATTGATTGATTGATTGATTGATTGCTTTTTTTGAGTGTGTGTGTGTGATGTGACAATATATATACTTAATGTAGTATAGTTCAGTACCACATTATTATTATTCATTTTGGTTACACTTTGTTTGAAGCTGTCCTTGTTACATCCACATTTCCATATGTTTAATGTACTTACTATAATAATTGCTGTTAATTAGGCATAATTTCATGCAACTAACTGTAAACCTAATGTGCAATCTAACCTTAACATTAAAAAGAGGACATGTAGATAATTTGGTATTACTCAGTAGTTAAATTGATAATCACACTGTAACAAGGACACCTTAAAATAAAGTATTATCCTGATTTGAGCGACGTGGTGGCGCATTGGGCAGCGATGATTTCCTCTGGTTTCCCCCACAAATCCAAAGACATGACTTTAGTGATATAGGTGAATTGGGTAAGCTAAATTGTCCGTAGTGTATGTGTGTGAATGAGAATGTATGGATGTTTCCCAGTGATGGGTTGTAGCTGGAAGGACATCTGCTGTGTAAAACAGATGCTGGATAAGTTGGCGGTTTATTCCGCTGTGGCAACCCCAGATTAATAAAGGGATTAAGCTAGAAATAAGATGAATGAATGAATTATCTTATAGAAATGGAATTGTAATGAACAACATTTTTACATTATCTTTACTAAAGCTTTTAGCCAAATAAAAAAAAACATCATTAATCCATCATTCTTTATCATTTACTACATAACTGTCTAACGGTTTATGGGTTTGTGTGTTCTTTCTGTATGTTATGTGTCATGCCTTGTGTGTCGTCGTGTGCGAGGGTGTGTGTGCTTGTTTACCTTTTTGTGTGGACTTTATCAGCTGACTTAATCATCCTCCAGCTGATCCCTGTTTTACTGGCTATACGTATATTTCAGTCTGTGGTAACTGCTGGTTATCAGTCCATTGTTTGTCCCTGTTCCTGTCTGTTGTTTCTCGGGATTCTTTGCAGTCTGTTCGTCGGTTGACGTCTTTGTTGTGGGCTCTCTTTTGTTTTGAAATTTTTTTTTTTTGTCTCCGGAACATCCAGTTGTATCCTTGATACATATTTTTCATTTTTCATTAAATACTTGCAATCGGATCCTCTCCATCTAGTGTCGTGACAATAACACAATTATGAATCTGCACAGGCTCAATGGTTAGTTCCATATTGGATCCACTGACCAGCCAGATGGACAAAAACAAATGCTTCATAATATAGAAAGTGGTTGAAAGGAAACAGTTTAAGCATTGACAAAAAATAAAAATGTTTCTGTCAACTTTATTACAAATGTGTCTGGGATTGAATGAGATACCTCTATTGACTCTAATAAGGCTAAAGACTACACAGGGGTTAAGGATTGCGAAGTTCAGTCTGGGTTTGGTTTATGTAGAGATAAACAAGTAGCCTATGAATACTGTTGAATATACAGTACAGATATACTGTACATATTGGTTGGTTTATTGGTTGGTTGATTGGATGGTTGGCAGGCTGGCTGGCTGAATGGTTGGCTGGTTGGTTGGTTGGTTGGCTGGTTGGTTGGTTGGTCGGTTGGTTGGCTGGTTGGCTGTTAGGTTAGATTGGTTGGTTGGCTGTTTAGTTGATTGGTTGGTTGGCTGGCTGGCTGGCTGGCTGGCTGGTTGGTTGGTTGGCTGGCTGGCTGGTTGGTTAGTTGGCTGGTTGGTTGGTTGGCTGGCTGGCTGGCGGGTTGATTGGTTAACCACCAAAATAGTCTGCCCTTTCTGCAAAGGGTATGATGGACCATGGTTGGATCATCTGTCAGGACAAGGATCCAAAACAGGCCTAGCCAGTCTCCTAAAAGTGAGTTTGTGAAAAAGAGGTACAAGAGTACAATTGCACTGCACTCATTTTAATACTTGAAGAATAAACATACTGCATTTACTTTATGCACTCACTATGGCATTAAACTTTAGTAGTTTGTCTAAAGTAGCTTTTATCACCTGGCTTACCATTTATACAGCAAAGTCCAGGAGGACTTCATCTGTTTATCTTTCTGAATTAATTTTAAAATCATTATCTGTACCTTTCAGAAAAAAAGGTCATCCATCTCCAGGAACATTACTAATAAATATATAGTTAATTAGAGAGATTTGTTTATTATTGAGGTTGTAATGTTGTAAAGCTGCAAGCGTAATACAATGGGACAAAAACTGTTTTAGTAGTTAGTCATTCTATGCAGCTAATCATTGGAAAAAAGTACCTCATTACTAGAAAAGCAACCTTTTTTTATTTGAGCTTCTGTCAGACCTCTGAGTAATGTAATAAAGTTAAGAGCATCGCTACTTTTAATCCCCAACAGTACCACCGGGTGTATTTACATTAATTCATGTTCATTTAGCAGATACTTACACAGTTCACTATTGAGTCTTTACTGTGATGTGGGATTTTCTTAGCTGCTTGAAGGGCAGATGTGCTGCCATGTTCTGGATCATTTGTCAGTTGATAGACATCAAGTTGCGGCGTAGCATGACAAAACGCTATATTAAGCTGTTCACATTAGACACAATCATAACTCTACAACCGAGTGAGCATGTCAAGCACACTGTCCTAGCGTGTCCTCTGTCGCATGTGGAGATCATCAATTGGTTCATTTGGTCTGCTTGTCTGAAAGTCTGCAGAGTTCCTAGACATAGCTGTAATTTAGTTTAGTTTAGTTAAGTTTAGTATTGATTGATTGATTGATTGATTGATTGTGTATTAGGGGTGTGAACCTACACTGGTTTCACTGTTGGATTCGGTTTTGATTATCATGCCATCGATTTGGTTCAATTCGATACTTGGTGCATCACAGTGCATTGATGCTTTTAAACAATTAAATCACTCTTAATAAAAGCTGCAATTGGATCTAACCCTTGTTGTCAACCCACATCATTACATGTATGATGTATAAATGTTTATTACCCATGTGTATTGACAACAATTTCTCGAATTTAGCAATGCAGTCAAATTTTGTAAATTATAGTTATTACAAAAATATAATTGCTTGGGAAAAATAATTAAATAAAGCAGTATAGTAAACTTTTAGCATTTCTAAAATTTGACAAGTTGTTGTGAAGGCAGATTCATTTCTGTTTGTGCATAATACAACAACCGCTTCTCTCCAGATTAAATGGTAAAAACAAGTAAATCAATGTGTTCATATCTGCATAAAGAAACCCAAAATAATAAATAAATAAGGCGGCAATTTAGTTGTTTTATGTTCAATCCACTAGACGTATTAAAAAATACTTAATTTAACTATTTCTGACACAAAATCCCATAGTCATAAATAGTCAAAAAATTTATACAACCTAGGCTCATTCTGAAAACGTAGTCCTGTGGACGTTTCTGGAGACCTTGAAAACATCCTGGGAGGTACGTATTTTTGTAGTTTTTGTTTTCGCGAATCTGCGAGAGGCCGCTGTGTGCACTTTTTCACGTCTCAAATTTCTCTCGCTAGTGCCATTCGCCCCGCAGTTCTCGCCTAAACCCACCAGAAACCTCTGTCGACTGGCTGCTGTCTGTCTGACTCTCTGACTGAATGGCCGGCTGGCTAATTGACTGACTGACCCACCCTACTACTTTCCTAAACCCAACTAATTTTATCGTTTGATCCGCCCACCCGCTTACTTTCCTGAACCCAACCAACGGTTTACAAAAGCCGTCCAGAAAAAGAAAAGCCCGCGTCTGATTTTTACCACATTTTCAGATTTTACCGCAATCTCACCCTGTTATTTATATATTAATTTTATTTTTTGTCTTACCTGATTTCTGGAACCGCTCTTCCCCGGACTCAGACCCCGTTGTCGTCGTCGTCAACTCCTCTCTGCGTCACAAGTCCGCTGATGTAACATGACAAGCTAACGGGACAAACTGGTTGCGGCGGGACAACCCTCGGTCAGCTGGTAAGAAACGCCGTCATATCGCCCTGTAGCGTTCGTTAAAAAAACGAAATGAAGCCATACGTACCTCCGGCTAAATAATTTGCGGCCTCCAGAAACTTCCACGGGACTACATTTTTAGAATGAGCCTGGGTTGCATTTATAAGTGATGAACTTTGCAGCAGAAGTGTTATTGAACTGAACTGAATCAACATTGAGCTAACTGAAGCAAAAAAAAAAGAAGCACAGTAGGTGTGTGAAATGTAGATTTGTTGCCTCATTAACCAGCTAAATGAGTCGAGCTATCTGCCAAGGTTTATTGCTATTCTTCATCAGCAGCACATAAAGGAGCTACAATATAATTGCACAGTCAACATATACAATTAAAACCTAATTATAAACGATTTGTTTTCCGCAATGATTGTTTAATCGACGTACCCTCAACTCCGTAAGTCTGAAAGAAAATCCACAACGTCCCATTGGTAATTACATGGTGGTGGCATTCATGCATGCTCGTCTCTTAAATACAGTCATTTTAATGTGACAGGAAGGCAGCGTGCTTTAAATTTTAATGACTTTGAAGCCTGGGAAACTACAGTACAGTTTGAAAGTAGCACGTCTAGGTGCTTTGGTACAATCCTAAATTTGGACTTCTGCCCGATTAACAAATGCCAACATCTGCTTCAGATGTTTGTTTTAGTTCTGCTTCTGATTCCAGTCGTGTTTTCATGTAGACACACACGGTTTAACAACTTGCTTATGTTTTCTGTTTATGACACAAGTTTAGATCAACACTTTTAAAAGAGTTTCTAACAGAAAGCTAACTTTGCTAACAATGTTGGTGTTGTTGTTTTTTTTTTTTAGCACACTAAGCTTTTTATTAGTTTACACGTATTTGTCAGTTCAGTGTAATGCCATTCGGTTCCCCTTTTAGAATTGTTTTATAACGCCTTCGTGGGTGTAAGGCTCTGTTTGATAACTGAACTGTGAAACAAACATGTTCACATCCATTCTCAGTTATTAAGTCAAATATTTTGACGTAATGTAGATATTGTATTACTGCAGCGTATTAAAACTGCTCTGCTTCCCAGAGATGTGGATGAAGCACTCTCGGAAAAAGAGTTGTTGTGCGGCTGTGTGTCTGTGAATGTGTGATACTGTACTTTTCCCCTCACTCACTATTGCCCACTACTCCATATATGTATGTTAGAATAGATTATATATTTTTTTCTCTTCAAAAACATTCATTTTGTTGAGCATTTTTTTGTCATGCTACTAATTATTGGTTATTATTCAGCATTTCATTTTACTGTCTTTTAAGTTTTAGTAATTTTTTGTTGTTTTTATTTATTTTAATACTTATTTATTAGTTATTCAGATAGTCATTAGTTATTCGTTATATTGTAAATGCTATATTGTTATTGTTATTACTATCATTGCTACAGTATACACTCACCGGCCACTTTATTAGGTACATCTTACTAGTACTGGGTTGGACCCCCTTTTGCCTTCAGACCTGCTTTAATCCTTCATGGCATAGATTCAACAAGGTACTGGACATATTCCTCAGAGATTTTCATCCATATTGACATGATAGCATCACGCAGTTGCTGCAGATTTGTTGGCTGCACATCCATGATGCGAATCTCCCGTTCCACCACATCCCAAAGGTGCTCTATTGGATTGAGATCTAGTGACAGTGGAGGCCATTTGAGTAAAGTGAACTCATTGTCATGTTTAAGGAAACCAGTCTGAGATGATTTGCACTTTATGACATGGCACGTTATCCTGCTGGACGTAGCCATCAGAAGATGGGTACACTGTGGTCATAAAGGGATGGGAATTGTAAGTAACAATACTCAGGTAGGCTGTGGATGATCCGTGAGGATGCTCAATTGGTACTAATGGGCTCAAAGTGTGCCAAGAAAATATCCCCCACGCCATTACACCACCACCACCAACCTGAACTGTTAATACAACGCAGGGTGGATCCATGCTTTCATGGTGTTGATGCCTAATTCTGTCCCTACCATCCGAATGTCGCAGCAGAAATCGAGACTCATCAGACCAGGCATAATTTTTGCAGTCATCTATTGTCCAAATTTGGTGAGCCTGTGCAAATTGTAGCCTCAGTTCTCCATTCTGATGCTCAGTTTGAACTGCAGCAGATCGTCTTGACTATGTCTACATGCCTAAATGCATTGAGTTGCTGCTATATGATTGGCTAATTAGAAATTTGCATTAACGAGCAGTTGGACAGGTGTATCTAATAAAGTGACCGGTGAGTGTATATCTCTGTTTACTAAATTGGATTGTCATTGGAAAGCTACTCAAGATTTGCAAAATTCAGTCATCATAGTTTATTTTAAAGCAGATTTTATGACATGTCAGTATGTTGATATTGACCTCCAAAGTTACTTTATCTACTTTATTTATACTGTTTGGCACAATAAGATTAATTAGGATAGGATCAAGTATAGGATTGATTCATTTAATTTATATTAAAATATGGCATTGAATAATCAAAGTGCCCTATTATGTTATTTATATTTATTTTAATCAAGTTTCATAATTGTCTTCTACAAAGGGTTTACATGCATAACAAATTAACTGAACAAATAAATAAATAAATAAATAAATACATTTATCAAAAGTGTTTATTTATTTATTTAACCAAACAATTAGTCCAAATTGTGTTTGATTCAAATTCCTTTTTTTTTGGTCCAATCCCAACAAATGGTCATCTGACCTATCAGAACAGAGCTGTTGCCAAAGAATGGATGCCATATATATATATAT
>CAIGQZ010032997.1:9895011-9908703 GCA_903798205.1 Danio tinwini
TTTTATTTTATTTTATTTTATTTTATTTTATTTTATTTTATTTTATTTTATTTATTTAATTTAATTTAATTTAATTTAATTTAATTTTATTTTATTTTATTTTATTTTATTTAATTTAATTTAATTTTATTTTATTTAAAAGAGCGCAACATTTCTCAGAGTTCTGTTCGCTAAATGTTGTTTGAGTGTTTCTATGCCAGTCACGTGTTAGGTTGAAACTGATTTTCATTCAAACAAATCGATGTGAACTTCACACTCGAGTTAATTGATAAAATCAATTTATCGCCCAGCCTTAGGTCTCATTATGCAATTTAAAAGCATAAATATATGGAAAAAATGCTACTTTACGGATATTATTTACAGTTTACAGTTCAAAGTATGTGTGAATGTTAGTTTGCACTGTTAGCTATTAGGTGCTGACTTCATCTCTCCGTGTGTATTTGCTGTTTTCTCAAAGGATTTTAGTGGTTTTATCAAGTTTACAAAGAGTGGCTGAATGGCTGGTACAGTTAATTTGTTTTTGCTGAGTCAATTTTTTCGCCATTGATTTTTGATCTGGCCGGCCGTTGCATGGAGGGATAGTTGTTTAAAGCTGACAGCACTGATTGTTTGTTGCACTGGGCTTGGTCTGCCCCCTCTCTCTCTCTCTCTCTCTCTCTCTTGCTCACTCTCTCATGTGTTTCTTTCTCTTTCCCCATCTCTTTCAATCATGCTATTAATCCCAACAATCCACGCTCTGCCTTCCATTTTTATAATTGCACTATTGCTATGCTGCACAAGGACAGTCAAGTGTGTTCGAGTCTGACTAATATACTTTAACCTTTCAATGGAAGTACAGAACATTTAACAATATTTTTATGAGTACGGCTTAAAAGCAACTACTGCATGACAAGGTGAACTTGTCATGGATTTGAAAAATTAAAAGCATTTTCGAAAGTGTGTGTGTGTGTGTGTGTGTGCATTTGTGTATTCAGGTGTGTGTGTGTGTGTGTGTATGTACATACTTTGCTTGTTTGCTTGAGAGTGAATCGCGAAAAAAAAAGAAGCCAGACAAAACACAGGAGCGAATTGTTTCAGCAACCTGAATCACGAACAAACTGCCACGTTCATCACATTTTGGACTATTATGAACTCGGAATGATGGAATTACTCTCTAACAGAGGTTACATGTGCCGGTGAAGATTACAGACACAGATGAGAGGTTTGCACTGACTGTGGGCTATATGTTGCGTGTTGTTTTTGAACCTAAATAAGGACTAAATGTATGCTGTGTGTAGTATTTTTTCTGTAATTGGTAACATATCGGAGACTGTAAGGGTCTGTATGTGTTCATATATGTTGCATTTATTTATTTATTTATTTATTTATTTTATATAATTGCAGACGTTACAGTAGGCTATTTTGCACTGTCATTGATTTAGAGTTATAATCAAATCATGTTCATAGAAAGGTTAGTAATAAACATTTATACACAAACATTTATGTTTAAAGCATTTGTTTTGTGAGAAGTGCTTCTCGTATGGTTTGTGAACGACTTGTACTGCTTTACTGTAGACATTTATTTGAGCGAGAAAGACATCAACTAAAACTCTGTTGTAAACCACGCCCACCAAAAGAATTCCCTTTGCAGTGGAAACGCAAGCCTGATAAAAGTGACCCATACCGTACCGTACTGTACCATTCAGTGGAAATGAGCCATTAGCTTAGCTTAGCATAAATCATTGAATTGGATTAGACCATTGGCATCTTGCTCAAAAATTTCAATAATGTGTTTCCATAATTTTCCTATTTCATGCTTGACTCTTCTGTAATTACCTTATGTACTAAGATAGATGGAAAATGAAAAGATGCTATTTTGTAGGTCAACTAGGAACTATACTGTCATTCTGGCGCATTAGTCAAGGAACGTTGTTGCTCTATCAACAACTGGTACAATGATATTATGCAGCACCTGAAAATAGTTCCCAGCTAGGTAACAGTGCTGCATGATATCATTGTACCTGCTGCAGTCATGGTACAGCAGCAAAGTTCCTTGATTATTACTCCAAAGTAAGTATAGTTCCTAGCTATACTGGCTTAGAAAAGAGCAACTTTTCATTTTCCATTAGTCTTAGTAAACAATATTACTGGAGAAGAGCCCAGTTTATATAGGAACATGATCAAATCATGTTTTTGAGCAAGATCCTACTGATTTAATTTGAATTAACGATTTATGCTAAGCTAAGCTAAATATGCTACCTCCAGAGATCAGCTTAATGGATTCAAACACTCTACTGTTTAACTCTGGGGGAGTTGAGATGAGCCTATTTTCCCAAAGAAGTGAAGTGTTCCTTTAACTGTACCCAACCTGCTGCCCCAACAGTGACCCTGCATGACTGTATGACTGTCCTCTTCCGTGCCTGCATGTCCTCCAGCTCTGATATTGCTTGTCTCTTAAGAGGCAGATAGAGAGATCTCCGCAGGCCAGCAGACCTTGTGTCAGCATTTCTCCTCAATAGTCTACAAACGTCAAACACTCACCTCTTTTGTTCTGACTCTCTGCTTTAGAAGCTTTGACCGAGCTCATTGCATACTGTGATGAGTGGACAAGAGACCACGTTTCCTCTTCAGTAATTCACTGCTACTCTGTAATGTGTATTGCATTACAATGTTAAATGGTTTAAATTATGTGCAACCCACATAGTGTGCATACATTTGGTTTCAGTGTTGGAGGCGATGAAATACAAGTATGCAAGTTATGTAATGATAACACTACTTGGAATAAGTAACTAGTAATGTGTTACTTTTTAAGTTACAAGAAAAATTGACTGTGGAATATGACTTAATAACTCTGCCATTCATATGCGACTTTGCAAATGTATTACTAGGGCCAGACAGAATCTGGGGATATTTTTTGCTATTTCTATGGAGCATTCTATGGATTATTTCTATGGATTTTGTAAACAATTTGTGGATTTATGCAGAATGATTTTGGGAGTATCATTACTGAAACGTCATATATGAAATAAAAAATAATAGCTTTTTAACTTTTATTTAATTTTTACAATGCAAATCCAATTAGATCCACTTATTTGGTAAACAAAGTAGGTCTCTCATATAATATATCTTCTAAAAATAGAAAATATTACTTTACAAACTGTATTGTAAATTAATCATATGAACATTTTCATATTAGCCAGTAATATTACTGAAATTACTTTAAAAACTGAATAAATATAAATTTTCACACATTTACACAAGTAAATAAATAGACTCAATGATGGACAAAAAACTCTGCGGAAATCTGTTGAAACCTGTGGAAATCTGCAGTTTTTTGGTGCGTGCAGATTCTGTGTTGGCGTACTTATTACAAATAATCATATGTATATAATTGTGTGTTAATAATTATATCAATAATTTTAGTTTCTTATTTAGAACATTATTTATAACAACAACGACTACTACCACTACTACTGTTACTTATTTAGTTATTTGTTTGTTCTTTAGTTTGTTCTTTTGATTGTTTGTTCGTTCTTTTGTTTGTTAGTTCATTCTTTCATTTGTTTGTTCGTTCTCTCATTCATTTGTTCTTTCTTTCATTTGTTCTTTTGCTATTTCATTTATTTGTTTGTTCCTTCCTTCTTTCTTTCCTTCCTTAGTTCTCTCTTTTAGTCATTCAATAATTCACTCATTCATTCACTCATATCATTTCTTGGTTCAATTAAGGAATAAGGGATAATTTGTAATTTATTTTCTGTATTTCTTTTGATTCTATTAGGAAATTGATCACCGGGGTGAAGTTAGTTAATTTTTGGTTTATTATTTTGATCTTCCTCAGCCCTGAACCTATTTTTGTTTGTGCTCCTATTCTTTGTTTTCTGTAAATTTCAAACATTTCCTCTTTTTCTCACCATAAAAGAACATAAGATCATTAAAATCATAACCTGCTTTATATATATATATATATATATATATATATTTTTTTTTTTTTTTTTTATTATGTGTGTAAAAAAAAGCTTTCATTCATCCAATTAAAAAAATAGGGTACTGGATCACATCTAAATTTTTACACTTGACCCAATGGAAAAATAAACCTTGGCCTTAAATAATATTTTTTCCATGAAGTCCATGAAAGTACAAAGTCTAATGTAATGATTGCTGTACATAGGCAACTGGAGCTATTATAACCTATATAACCAGCCTGATCTCATGAGGAAATGTAAGTATTTTACATTTTGTCAGTTTAGTGGCTAATTTGTACGAATTCGTACAAGTTCAGTCGTACGAAAATGTACAATTTTAAAAAGGAGGCGTGGCACCTAACCCTACCCCTAACCCCAACCGCCATTGGGTAATGAGCAAATTGTACTAATTTGTACGAATTAGATCGTATGAATTCTTACGAATTAAGCTGCAGTCACACTAGAATTTGAGCTTGCAAAATTCTATTGCACGTCGCTGCGAAAACAGGGCGGGAATAATCAAGATGACTAGGCATTAAAAAAAGCGGGGGATTGCTCCATGTTTTAAGTTTCTGTCCACAGAGGTCATGTTTTGATCCTGGATTGGTCTCACGCAGTCAAGTGATTCGATTTCGCAGGTCAGAGTTCACCAAGCTTGAACTTTGCACTGCTGCAAAATGCGAAAATTGACACATGACCCTGCGTTTCCGGTCTGACGCATTCACGTGCATATGAATGAAAGTCTATGGGTAGAAAAGTCCAGTGTGACCGCAGCTTAAGCCACTAAATCAAAAAGTTACGACTTGCCATGAGATTGCGTTGATATAACTGTATACTATAACCTACTATAACTGTTTAATTAATCTAAATGGCTAGCAGGGTGCTAGCATTTATGCCACTTAACTTTAGCTTTTGTCCCATGTACACCACACAACACTGAGTCTCTGTTGTCAGCAATCTGGTAGAATAAGCAGGAAGCAGCAATTTCAATTTACCTTTTTATTCTGAGCTCAGAACATTACATGACCATAACACCGAGGTGCTTCCTTTACACACTACCCTCGTTGATGGTGATGGACAATATTTTATAAATAAATCAAATATTGTGCTTAAATCACAGAAACCAACTCAAACTTAAACACACATAAAATTTATAACAAAACAACCTATGTATTTGAACTAGTATAACACATAAACTGACTCTAAACCATTTCCCATGATGCACCTGGCTGTAGTGATGTGGGCCAGGTCACTACTGTGTAAGTAACCTTAAAATTATACATTGGTCAAAACAAATATTTCTTAGTTGAGCTCTTAGTCAAAAGCATTTATGTTTAACTATGTTTTGAACTTAAAGTTGTTTGAGTAAAACAATTCTGATTAGGCATAATTTGTTATGTTTATGCTAAAAGTCAACAGTAGCTCCAAATACACATTTTATTTACTTTATGTATAGTCATGTATTCTAAATGTGTAATAATCTGCATTGTCTGCGGCATTTCAAAGATTTATGTCTGCTGTTTTGTTTTGACCAAAGTAGTTATGAAAGGTGACAAAAGTGATTGTTTTTCTGATGCTGTGTCTGTTTGAAGTTTACGAGGTGTCATCAACTGAGGTCATTGAGTTATGCCATATTTCCATCTTTAATATAGATGATCATTGCTTTTATTGACTGAGACTACTTGCCATTTAGTTGCATTGAAAATTACAATTCATTACTCCCTGTTATGCATAAAATAATATCCTAATACAACTTTATTAGATCATAATTCTAATTTCACCCTGATCTTTCCTGAGCTTTGGACATGAGAGGAGAGCATGAATGACTTGCCAGATACAACAGCCACATTCATCAGTTTCTGGCACTTAACGGAGTGTGGTAATTGGAGGCTAATTTCTACACGGCTATGTTAATGCCAAAATGAATTAGATTGTCAATCACGCATTTTGGATTAGCTTAATATGGACCCCTAAAGTCACACTGTGTCTTTCTCCATGCGCATGTAAAATGAGAGTTGTAATCAGAATGGAACTGGATTGCTGTTTCGGTCATTTAAAGCAAATGCAATTTGGTTCTATTCTACGACCGATGACCTTGTGTCACTTGTCACTTTGCTGTATTTTAGTAAGCATAAGTATTTCGAGGTAGTGTTCAGTCAGTATGAAGCATGTGCACTCTCGTGATTTTAAGTCAAGTGTGATTGGTTGGTTGGTTAAATGAATGGAGGGTTGGCTGGATGGTTGGTTGGTTGGTTGGATGGCTGGATGGATGGATGGATGGATGGATGGATGGATAAATGGATGGATGGATGACTGGCTGGGTAGCTGGTTGGTTGGTTGATTGGTTGGTTGGTTGGTTGTTTTGATGGATGGATGGTTGGTTCGTTGGTTGGTTGGTTGGATGGATGGATGGATGGATGGACAGATGGATAGATGGATCACTGGCTGGTTGGTTGAATGCATGGTTGGTTGGTTGGTTGGATGAATGGATGGATGGGTGGATGGATGGATGGTTGGCTGGCTGGATGGATGGATGGTTGGTAGGTTGGTTGGATGGTTGGTTGGAGAGAACCAGCTCATTTGCAATTAAACTTACAGGCTACAAAAACAGCTACACTGTCCCCAGACACCAAAATGGGCATAGTCTGCACTGTACTGTATAACAAATAATGTGATTGGTATGTTGAGCTGAAACTTTACAGACACACCCCAAAGACTTTTTCTTACTTTTTGTAAAAGGAGTGAAATAGGATCTCTTTAATTAAAATCACTTAAAACTCACTTTAAAACAAATATAGTTTGTACTGTAAAATTACTCACACCACTTCTTCCCAGATATGACATTGCCGATCACATTCCCATAACAAAACCTTTTCACAAAGTTGACATAAAAATATGTGTAAGTACAAATAAATAAGTAAATCTGTCTTTAACTGAAAATATTTGCTTGACACAACCTCTGATAAAGACACACTGCAAGTGCTGAGCAGAATAACAGATGAATATAGAGCACGGTTAACACAGGCTTTGCATGCTATCATTGTAGTCTTTGAAGATGGAGTTTGGCTTAAGTATGTCTGTGAAGAACCAGTCTGCTGGAGGCTCAGTAAATGGCTGGAGGTGGTCTTATTCAAATAGATAGCTATCTTTGCAGAAACCTGCTGCAAAAGCTTGCTGGATGACACAGTTTTAAATTCAGACTCAAACTGGCTCTGTGTTTCAGACTCTGTGGCTGGCTGGCTGGCTGGCTGGCTGACTGGTCGGTCAGTTGGTTGGTCGATCGGGTGAATGGATGGTTGGTTGGTTGGTTGGTTGGTTGGATGGATGGATGGATAGACGGTTGGTTGGTTGGTTGGTTGGTTGGTTGGTTGGATGTATGGTTGGTTGGTTGGTTGGATGGATGGATGGATGGATGAATGGATTGATGGATGCATAGACAGATGGTTGGTTGGTTTAAAACTAGCATTTCAAAAAACCTCATTTCAAAAAGTCATTAATAAAAAAAGAAACAATGTTTTGCTTCTGCATTATTGGCTTTATTTCTTCATAATTTATGTGCAATTATTTCACTGCCTTTAATAAATAGTTTTTGATGATCAATAGTAATACACGTTTCATTAAACATCATTTTATATTTACCATATCTAAAATAATCTCCCACCAATAAAGAACTAAGTGAAAATAAGCTGCTAAAGCCTGTTCCATACATAATTCATTGTAATGTAAATAGCTAGTTTGCATTTCTAGCTTACCTATAGCACCCCACAGGAGCAGTGTCTATATATAGATATCTGTGCAAACAGTCTTTTATCTTTAGTCGCTCCTCATCAGAATGAGATCTGTCAACATTTCTATCTGAAGTCTCTTAAAGCAGACCATTGAGACAAGAAGACTGACTGTCAGGTCCTCTCCACGTGTGGCTTCATCATCGTTGCGGTTTGGGATAATCGCACCGTACCCCTGGGTCCTTGTGGGTAATTTTAGAAAGGAAGCTTCGGCCAGCTGGCTTTATTAGATCACCGAATTGGTTTCGATTTCCCTGCCATCAGTCAAACATCAACAATTTCATGCTACATTATTAATATGGAAAGGTCCAAATTAAATGTCAAATCCTACTTGGAGCTGGATGCGTGTTTGCATTAGATTTTAATGAGTGTGTGTCCATAGGAAATGATTTCTCACATGCACACTCGACCCATTCAGCCCCTGGAGACAGGGAATCTATGAATCTGTGGAGAGTCTGCCCTACAGCAAGCATCAGACGGACATCTAGAAGGTTTTCAGTTTATTGATTGCTGCCTGGGGACTTTATGTATATTAAGTACTAATGCTTTAACAATAATTATAGATAGGATAACCGCGTTCTCACCTCCTCTTCACACTCGTTTGGCAGTTTTTCAGTTTAAGGTCTATATAATGCTCCGCAATCTAAAATGTAAGTGTGAGATCTCATCATAAGTGTTTGGCAGATTGTTAGGAAGAGGTGTTGTTCCATTGCTTGTATAATTAAGTATTGTGATTTTTGTCACCTTTAATGCCTTACTGCCTTGTGACATCTGAGTCAAAATGATTCAAGTTATGGAAACTCACTCTTAGGATGAAAGTGGTCTTAAAAATGTGTTGTGGTATTAATTAAGGATAACAAAGATGCAAGGTTTTCTCAGTCATATCATAGACACTCTTTACAAAGATTCATACAAATTTAGATGTGCCATATGTAAGCCTTTGACTCTTCTAAAGCATAACAATACCATAATATGCTTGCAGTTATTTAAATAGCATGCCAAGTTAGCATACGTTTTATCTGAAAAGCATAACTAAAGTCAGTTATTCTCCTTTGAAAATGTATGTTCCATATCAGAATGTACGTCTAAGTTTTGGTTACGTCTAACCTGGGTTGCCTGTATATTTCAATCATGAATTCTGACTCAATGTATGTGGGAGCAGCCCAAAAATTGTGAGCTCTAGAGGTCCATATCGGCCTTCGAAATAAGATGCTGATTCGGAGTTGCATAAATCTATGATGTGGTTTTTACTTTGCAAACAATGCAAATATCATTATAATATCAATATAAACTCACCGGCCACTTTATTAGGTACAACATACTAGTACTGGGTTGGACTCTCTTTTGCCTTCAGAACTGCCAAGGTTGGACATGTTAAGAGATGCTCTTCTGCATACCTCAGTTGAAACGAGTGGTTATTTGAGCTACTGATGCCTTTCCATCAGCTCGAACCAGTCTGGCCATTCTCCTCTGGCATCAACAAGGCATTTACTCACTGGATATTGCCGCTCACTGGACCATTCTCTGTAAACCCTAGAGATGGTTGTGCGTGAAAATCTCAGTAGATCAGCAGTTTCTCAAATACTCAGACCAGCCCGCCTGGCACCAACAACCATGCCACGTTTAAAATCACTTAAATCAACTTTATTGCTCATTGTGATGCTCGGTTTGAACTGCAGCAGATGCTCTTGACCATATGTCTATATGTCTAAAAGCATTAAGTTGCTGCCATATGATTGGCTGATTAGAAATTTGCATTAATGTGCAGTTGGACAGGTGTACCTATAAGTAACTGGAGAGCGGAAATGCAAAATATTAGCGGAACAGCTTACGATGTGTGGCTCAATCATCAAATATCCTATTGATTTTGTCAATCTGGCAACCTGGATGCACATCAAGTCAGATGAGGAGGGGCTGGGTGAAAAAAAATAGCTCTCCAATATTTTGAATTTGGAGTGAAATACCCACTTCAATCGTACATATTGTACCTTTGAGACACTGTTCAGATTTGAGAGTTTATGATTTGATCTTTATTGGAGTTATGACGTTTTTAAACCAACTGATGCAGTGTGTAGCTTCTTATTTCATAACCAACTCATGGTCATATTTCAAGATAGCAATGCCAAAAACTATCAGACTTAAATTAGATCCTTTGTCAGGAGCTTGGCTGGAGATTAGAATTGTCCCACACCCAATCATCACAGTACAAATATTAGATTAACACTAGGAGCTTGGACTTGTAAAAAGTACTCACGCGAGACTTCTGGAGGATAGTTGTGCTAATGCTATTGCAGGTAAATGTGCCGATGTTTTTTGTAGTTATCTAGAAGGCTTCTTTTAATTTACAAAGTGGTAAATGTGTCAGTTGTCAGTGATAACAGGGTGATCAGCTGTTGTTATACTCAGTCTAATTGGCCAGGGCTCTGTGCCCTAATGGTGGATGACCAAACGCAGGATTAAATAATTAGTTTTGAGTTGGCAAAACCAAAGCAGTGCAAACAGGCTTTGTTGGTACCATGACATTAATCATTTACTTTCTCCGTTATCTCTGGCTTTTTATGTTTAATTTTTGGTATTAACTTTTGGTTCGTGTGCTGCTGCATGTCCCTGTGTGTGCAATGAGCAGAATGTACCTGTGTAGTGCACCTGCCTGTTGGTGCATATCACTATAACTCTTTGAATGTGATATCAGGCACTTATTTTATACAAGTGTATATAATATTTAGGGTCTTAATGATAAATCTATCATTTACTTGGGTTAAATTTCCTAGTAGTAGTATAGTGTAGTGCCATTGGTGGCACGGTGGCTCAGTGGTTAGCACTGTTACCTCACAACAAGAAGGTCACTGGTTGGAGTCCTGGCTGGGCCAGTTGGCATTTCTGTGTGGAGTTTGCATGTTCTCCCTGTGCTTGTGTGAGTTTTCTCCAGGTTCCTCTGGGTGCTCAGGTTTCCCCCGCAGTCCAAAGACATGCACTGTAAGCAAATTTAATAAGCTAAATTAGCTGTATTGTAAGAGTTTGTTTGTGTGAGTTTGAGAGTGTATGGATTTTTCAAAGTACAAAGTGTGGCTGGAAGTGTGGCTGGAAGTGCATCCACTGCGTAAAACATATGCTGGAATAGTTGGCAGTTCATTCTGCTGTGGTGACTTGATCAGGAATTGTGATCCACTCTTAAATAGCAGCTAAACCAGCACAACACACACTAAACTCAACCAAGCCCCAAGCTTCTGCTGAATGTTGTGTGTATGACTGAACATGGAGTATTTGAAGCTGTTTCCACATTATAATGATAAAATGTGAGATTGCACTGGGATGTTTTGTGTTTGTATAATCATTGTGTATAATTTACCGTTAAGGGCGGCACAGTGGATAAGTGGTCACAGCAAGAAGGTTGCTAGATCGAGTCCAGGCTGGGTCAGTTGGCATTTCTGTGTGGAGTTTGCATATTCTCCCTGTGTTCGTGTTGGTTTCCTCCAGGTGCTCCGGTTACTCTCACAGTCCAAAGACATCTGGTATAGGTGAATTGAATAAGCTAAATTGTCTGTAGTGTATGAGAATGTATGAATAAGTGTGTGTGTGTTGTGGCTGGAAGTGCATCCGCTGTGTAAAACATATGCTGGAATAGTTGGTGGTTCATTCCACTTTGGCGACTTCTGAAATAGAGACTAAGCTGAAGGAAAATCTTTGAATGAATAATTTACTGTTGCCTGACATTGCAGCCCATCATTATCAATGTACATTTAAAATGTAGTCAAACAAGCATTATACATATGGAAATTGACATTGGTGTATTTCAGCTGGTCAGTGTGCACAAGGATGATGATCTGATTCTAAACAGTGAGCTGAATATGTTGTTTGATTACGGTAAACAAACAAAACAAACACAAATTATATATATATATATATATGATGAAAGACAGCATTGCTAGATATGTATAGTTTTCTTTTGAGGTTGCACATGTGAAGAAGTTGCTGGTTATGTCTAAACTAACATGAAATTCAAACAGGTCAATTAGGGCACATAAATACACTCAGACCATTTATTAAAATAAATAAATAAATAAAAACATAAATACATAAATTCATAAATACATAAATGAATAAATAAATAAATAAATAAATAAATTAATAAACACATAAGTAAATAAACAAACAAACAAACAAACAAATAAATAAATAAATAAATAAATAAATAAATAAATAAATAAACTAATAAATATATAAATACTTAAGTAAATAAATAAATAAATAAATAAATAAATAAATAAATAAATAAATAAATAAATAAATAAACAAGTTGCATGTTTTCTTTCAATTTGTCTAAGCTTGCTGACAGTTGAAACCTAACCATCTACAAAAGTGCAAATGTACTCAGATATCACCACATAGTAATACTGTATATTCTGATGGGCAGCATGGTGGCACAGTGGTTAGCACTGCCACCTCACAGCAAGAAGGGTCGCTGGTGCCAGTGCTGGATGGGCCAGTTGGCATTTCTGTGTGGAGTTTGCATGTTCTCTCTGTGTTTGTTTGGGTATCCTCCGGGTGCTCTGGGTTTCTTGCACAGTCCAAAGACATGCAGTATACTGTGAAATAGGTAAACAAAATTGGTCTTAATGTATGTTTGTGTGTGGGTGTTTGTGTGAATGCGAGTGTGTATGGGTGTTGGAAGGGTATCCGCTGCGTAAAACATATGCTGGAATAGTTGGTGGTTCATTTTGCTGTGGCAACCTCTGATAAAAAAGAGACTAAGCCAATTGAAATTGAATGAGTAAAGGAATTCTGCTCCATACACTTTAGACAAGGTTTCAGTTGGTCAATGGTACAGTTTATTTTAGTTGCCTTAAAATTG
Source organism: Danio tinwini (assembly GCA_903798205.1). Lineage (NCBI taxonomy): Eukaryota > Metazoa > Chordata > Actinopteri > Cypriniformes > Danionidae > Danio > Danio tinwini. Next base: position 9,907,590 of record CAIGQZ010032997.1, read on the forward strand.
CAATGTACTATTAATGCAACAAAACACATTTGTTTTCAGACCAGCAGCTATTGGGCACACAAAATTGGCACTAATGCATTTGCTGTTTAAACAACATGGTTCAGGATGTAAAAATGAAACTGGCTGAAACTACATACATACATACATAAATAAATAAATAAATAAATAAATAAATAAATAAATAAATAAATAAATAAATAAATGAATGAATGAATGAATGAATGAATGAATGAATGAATGAATGAATGAATGAATAATCAAAAAAAAAAGAAAATCTAGTCCTTAATCTCAAAAAATGGATTTGGGTATTGATAAAAGGACTCTTGATCTAGATTTCAGCCTCATAACTAGGGCCAGATGGAATCTGCAGATGTTTTTTGCAATTTCTGTGGAGAATTTTGGTAAAAATCTGCGGATTTCTGCGAAATTATTTTGAGAGTCCCATAACTAAAACCTATATAATTGAAATATGTGTAATTTTAAAACTGAAAAATTCAGATTTACACACATTTACTCAAGTAAATAAACAGAATTAATGATGGGCTAAAAATCTGTGGAATTCTGCGGAAAATCTGTGGAATTCTGCGCGTGCAGATTCCGCGTGGGCCTACTCATAACTCTGGTAATGATTTAAGACTTACAGAGGTCTATTATTGTATTTAGGGGATTGTAAATATAATTGTACAATTTGTATCACAGTGCGCATTGTCTTTTAGTATGCTTTGATAGACAAAGTGAGAAAAATAGCATTTACTCAGCAGTCTAAATAGTCGTTAAAATGCAAATGCAATCAGGGATAAATGACAATGACGGTGTCTATGTGCCGTAGCATGGGAGCTTTCATTCATATTGTGTGATCCACTGGGAATGCTGTTGTTTATTTGGTTTTGCCCTCTGAAAATCAGAGCATTGACAGGTTGCTGTTTCATTTACAGTCATTTACAAACGCCGCTGAGGGATTCCCTAGATTTGCACGTATTTAATTACGGATGCACATGGAAGAATGCTGCTACTGCCCTGTAAAGCCTAGAAATAAAGTAGAGTAAATTCTAGAGTAAATAGGAGGCATAATAATAATAATAATAATAATAATAATAATAATAATAATAATAAT
>CAIGQZ010032997.1:9945927-9957834 GCA_903798205.1 Danio tinwini
TAGTTAGTTAGTTAGTTAGTTAGTTAGTTAGTTAGTTAGTTAGTTAGTTAGTTAATTAGTTAGTCAGTCAGTCAGTCAGTCAGTCAGTCAGTTAGTCAGTTAGTCAGTCAGTCAGTCAGTTAGTTAGTTAGTGACATCACCAACTCCAGGCCTGACATGCATACTAAAGTGTTTTGAGATGTTAAGATTAGTTAGATTTAATTGAATGTGAATCCTTGACTTCAGGTAAAACAATTTTTGAGGTAAAAAAACCCCACAAAACTCCAGATTCACCAAAGTCCCCAAACAGGGTTTGTGTAGTACTTGGTTAGAGGGAAGTTTTAATAGTGCATTCGAGGTTCAGTAGGAACAGATGAAGAAGTCTGATTGGGTCAGAACGGGGTCACAGGAACTGTCTCATTCGAGATGATGCAGTCAGCACAGCCAACTTCTCCGGATCACCACACTCCAACGGTTTAGGGGTCAGTCTGGAGACGTCAGGAGAGCTGAAAGCGAGCAGTCACATAAATGAGGTACAGGTATGTGCCACTTCCTTCGCTACACAGTGAGAATGCAGTAATTGTCAGTGAGATGTGTCCTCACTGGAAAATCCTGCGCTCTTCAGGTTGTCATAGAATTGTAATACGGAAGAGCTCATGGGGGGGTACAAGAGGCTGCTGTTTTTCCGGTGAGTCTGACGGATCACAGAGCGCCTCTCAGATGACTGATTTCTCTGATATTATCACGCTGCTAAATCATAAAACACTCACCGTCACCCCATACTGAGACGACAAGCTTCCTCCGACAAGCACGGCAGACAGAAAGATACAACATCCTCTTCACATATGCTACAGTACCTCTCAGCTGGTACTATTTAAAACTCACAACTTTTGTTTGCTGTGTAAATTTGCAGCTGCAAACAGAAAAAAAAACGGTGATCATACTGCTGATACAAAGCTGCCTCACATAAAGTTTTAGAGATGAATATTATGAAAGCATATAAAAGTCATAAAAGTGTGTGGGCAGCTGTAATTATTCCCTTCCTACATCTGCAAACTCGCTTTTCTTTCTCACCTATGGAGTGTGAAATAAATAACAGCCTACTTTACAGTGCTGTGTATATCTTTTTTTCCTTTTCTTTCTTTTTTTTGTATTATTGAAGACATGTGCTTAATATGTTTTGTATTGGAGCAATTCCAGTGTTATGAATGTGACATTTACAGTAAAAACGTAAAATATAAGTACAGAGATCTGCCAGCTACCTATGACATTATTTCTATACATATAAAATCTATAAATATGTTTATATTTATATATTATTTGTAATACAATTTTGTCCTTTAATACAAGCAGTAATATATATGAACTGTACCTTTAGTTTTACCTACTCAAAAAAAAACACTCTTTGTGAATGTTTTAGACAAAACTCCAGCACATGCACAGAAGACAGCACGAGCATTCATAACAAATAAACTAATGTAAATATTATCCTGCTTGTGTCTGGATCCACAAGTATTGCTTTAACAGCGAGAGAAGAGGAAACTTTACTTCACAAACATGGCAACGGGTCAAATGCTCAAAGTGTGTGTGTGTGGGAGAGAGAAAGAGAGAGCTAGAGGGGCAGAGATGGTGTTTTACAGCATTTCTCCCTAGTGAAATAGCGGCTCGTGCTTTACCATTCCTCAGTGTCAGTAAAAGATTTGCTATTTAAGTAGTAGGAGTGTTTTATTTACTCACCCTCGCTTCGTTCGCCATAGTATCCTATCGTGACATCGCGCATAGGGGATAAATGACGTCAGTGCGTAATTATGATCTATTACTGAACCGATATCGAATTGTCCCCATATGCATCGCGGTGCAAAGAAGAAACGATTAATTTTGACACCCCTAATATATATATATATATATATATATATATATATATATATATAGGCAAGGCAAGGCAAGATTATTTATATAGCACATTTCATACACAGTGGCAATTCAGTGTGATATTAGCACTTAAAGTTAAAGTTAAATGACAAAAAGTACAAAAGCATCTTAGAAAGAGTTTTGCTATTTTGGTGAAAACTTTATTTATTTATTTTTTTTAATGGAAAGGTTGACATTTGCATGGAATTACTCCACTATATTATATTTCTGATTGCAGGCAGCACAATATAACAATGTTGTAATTACACAGATTGGTTATGATAATAATACATTGTGGGTTTGCAAATATGCCTGAAAGACTTGTTTGCAAAGACTGGATGAAAACGTGGAGTTGGCAGTCAGATCATTCTGTCAAAAAAACTCAGTGAATCAGTTTAAGTGAGCTAACAAATCATCCATTGACTGAATCATTCATTCATTCATTTTCTTTCAGCTTAGTCCCTTTATTCATCAGGGGTCGCCACAGCGGAATGAACTGCCAGGTTATGGAACATTTGTTTTACACAGCGGATACTCTTGCAGCTGCAACCCAGTAGTGGGAAACATACACTCTCACATTCACTAGGGCCATTTTTAGTTTATTCAATTCACCTATAGTTCATGTCTTTGGACTGTGGGGCAAACTGGAGCATGCAGAGGAAACCCACACAAATAAGGGGAGAACATGCAAACTCCACACAGAAATGCCAACTGACCCAGCTGGGACTTGAACCAGTGACCTTCTTGCTGTGAGGCGACAGTGCTAACCACTAAGCCATCATGCCACTCTTGGCTGAATCAATGGAAGCAATTTTTGACTCATCAACTCACACACTTAAGGAATCAGTCAAAGAAATATGAGAAGTTAAAGATTTACTCACCGAATGGAGCAAAACAGTTCTTTAACTCAATCTCATATGGGGTTCTTGTATCAGCAACTTGCTCATTGAATCAGTCAAAGTGGATCTTGAGTAAAGAGCTCTCCTACTAAATTGGTTGAAACAATCTCAAGTAAGCAACCTGGTGGATCATTTGAAATGATTCTTGAGGAATCACATGTCTAACTTGTTGAATTTGTCATAGTGAGTCAACTACTTGCTGATTCTCAAGTAAACAACTCATGAAATTTGAAGCCATTTTGGATCAAAAACTTACCTAACTCAGTTTTTTTCTTTTTATTTAAAACCCTGGTGGTTTGGGACGGTGTGTACATAGTCCTGTAATATTCTCTTATGCCAAAGTTGTACAAATATAGGGTTTATATTGTATAACATACAAACAAACATCTACGTGCGTATCCATTGCTGCTGTAGCTTGAATGCATTCTGAACTGTTCCATTTATTTCCATTTCATTTGATTGATTGGTTGGTGGGTTGGTGTTTTTTATTGAATGGTTGGTTGGTTTTTTGATTGGTTGGTTGGTTTTTTGATTGATTGGTTGGTTGGCTGGCTGGTTGGTTGGTTTGTTGATTAATTGGGTTGGTTGGTTGGTTGGTTGGCTGGTTGGTTGGTTGGTTTGTTGGTTGGTTAGTTTGTTGGTTGGTCAGTTGGTCAGTCAGTTGGTTAGCCATCAACTCTAGGTCTGGCTTGCATACTACAGTGTTACAGTAAAATACAGTAATTAACTTTTTTTCCTTTTTATTAAACACCCTGGTTGTTTAGGACTGTGTACACAATCCTGGAATACTAATTTATGATAGAGTTGAGCAAATATGGGGTTTCTAACTCTTAGGCACACACATCTACAGTACATGCATATACATTGCCCCTGTAGCTTGCATGCATTCTGAAGTGTTCCATTTATTTCTTTTTTTTTTTCTTTGACTACCTTGTCAACCGATGCCCCTAAAGCAGAGGTGTCCAAACTCGGTCCTGGAGGGCTGGTGTCCTGCATAGTTTAGCTCCAACTTCCTTCAACACACTTTCCTGGAAGTTCCTGGAAGTATACCTAGAGAGAGAGCTTGATTAGCTGGTTCAGGTGTGTTTAATTAGGGTTGGAAATAAAATATGCAGGACACCGGCCCTCCAGTACAGAGTTTGGACACCCCTGCCCTAAAGTATAGTTGCCACTTGTGGGTAAATTAATTACTGCAATAAATAAATCTATAAATTACACATGCATCCTATGTGTACACTGTGATCAGTTGACTTTGCTTTAAAAAGGGAATAAACCTGTTTCCATAAAATTATTAAATATATGAACATAATTCTAAAAAAAAATTGTTAAATCAGCTTAACAGTAACAAATTACAATGGGGTCTCTGATTGTTTTTAAGTAAACACAAAGTGTCACTTTTATAGCAGTGGATTTGTTCTCCTTTTTAGGAAAAGTGATCGCATTCAACAGTGTACAAAGTAACAATTTAACAGTGTGCAAACTATTTATAAGGGCTGAATTTAAACAAACAAATCCAATTTAGTAATATTCAACTTAATTTGTTTGTTTCAATTCAACCCATATAAATTGTTTGCAACCACTTACCTCAAAAATGTACTAAATTTAATGAATCTTTTTTTTTTCAGTGTATGTGCAATTGCAAAAATCCTATACTGTGCATGTGGTCAAACCAGGAAAACCCTCCCATCTACTCCTGTATGAAAAAATGCATGTTAAGTAAGGCTGTGTTCCTGATTTCCCCTTACCGTAGATAAGCTATTTGGTATTTTGGTACAAAGTTTCAAGCATTAAGCAATAAGTAGAATGGCTATAGAGTTTGACATATTCTCATGCGAAACCCCTGTCACTGTTCTTACATAAAGTGTCAAGACCTGGTTTATTTAAGTTCTTCAATACTATACCGCAATATACACTTACTATAATTACCATTTGGGCCAGTGGAGAGACCTTGTTTAAGGTGTTACTTGAACAGTCTGTACCTGCTCAAACCAAGCTGAACAATAGAAGAGAGGGAACCGCGGCACTCTACGATAATTGCTTTTCAACTCTTAGGCATATACAAAGGCTCCATGATGTGCACTCAAACATGTCATAGCCTATCTGTGAAATTGTGTACTGCCATGAGCACTCCCTGTTTAATAGTGAGGGAACAAACGGTTGATTAAACTCTCAAAGGCATTCAGTAGGCAGGAAATCTGACGCCTTGGGCGAGGTTTTTTCTCGCTTGAAGAAATGGCCCTTGTTATTGAAGCTTTACGTATAATTTGAAAGGATGCTTTTGATGGTTGGTCATGTCTGTGTCACATAACCAACAAACCGTAAGATGATGATAAGAAAATTAAACGAGGATGGTTTCTAGAGTCCTTGGTTGGGTGTTTTTATTGAGTTTGGGGGTTATGTAGATGTTCGTTCGTGTTTTTTTATATAAATCGTTTAACTGTACAGTATAGTTCTCTCAAAAAACGAAACGTTTTTACTTCACATGTTCCAAACCTATTTGAGTTGTTTTCAAAAATATATATTTGTTTAATGCTGGTTACTGCATTGTAAAAAAAAAATGATTGAGCCAATTAGTTTTCACAACTTAATATTTTGGGTTAAGTTATGGATTGAATGTGTTCAAACTTATATTACTTGACTGAACTTATTAGACTTAAAGGGCACCTATGATGACAATAATCTTTTGTAAGCAGTTTGGACAGAACTGTGTGTTGGTATAGTGTGTCCACAGTCATATTGGAGTGATAAAAACACAATAAGTCTCTTTTTTAAAATTATCTGACGTTAAAAATAGGTTATTCCCATTTTGAGGCCGACCCACCCACCCACTGAAACGAGTGACAGACACGTGTGAACATGTCTGCGTAGTAACGTGCATAATCATATCAACAAAACAGGATGTGCGCAAAGCAACTGGGATTAAAAGATCTGTTCAGGTTGCATCAATCATCATCACATGTGATCAAGAATGAGTTTTACAAGTTTTAAACATTTTTAAAACGGTGCATGTTTGTAATAAATACAGCAAAATCGCTGTAATTTAACACCACAGCCACATAGTGTCAGTACAATTATAAAAAAGGACTGTTTAATCCCGGTTCTTTGACTTAAATCAGGTTTCTTTTATACATTAACAGAATGGATGACCATACAGTAGTGTATATTAATGTACATGCTGTCACATTTACCGTTTTAGAGTTAAACATTTGTGTATGTTTGTGTTCGCGTGTATGCAAACTTTTTTATGACATTGTGTGTGACTCGTTACAGAAAGGTTTGAATTAACTCCACAACAAATACATCAAATAATAGTTGGGAAAGTTCTTGCTTTAGTAAGAGAGATCTGCTTCATTCTTGTCTGTCACTGTGCGGTTTATACATGAAGGCTATACGGCTCGAACCTTGGAAAGGTGGGCGGGGAGAACTAGCTCAATTGCATTAAAGGTACAAGCAAGAAAAACAGCTACAAAGTCTTAACAGCTGAAAATTTCTCAGATAAAAAAAAAGTACAATAAATAAGCTGGTGGATATTTTGAGCTAAAACTTTACAGACACATTCTGAAGACACGAAGACAAGACAACTTATATTTATATAGGTAGCTTAACTTTAAACATCTGAGGTTTAAATAGTACATATATGTGCAAATTAAAATTAATACATTTTGAATTTAATAAATAATAAATATATTTATATACATTGTTTTATTTTTATTATATATTTTTTTTTATTATACTACTTTTATTTATCAAGTGTTGGACATATTGACTTCCACAGTTTTTTTTATTAAATTTTTTTTCTATGAAAGTCAGTGGGTCTATGTTCAAAAGAAGAAAGAAACTTATAAAAATGTAAAACCCAGGGAGGGAGAGTAAATAATGAGTTTTTTATTTTTTTTTATTTTTTTGGGGTGAACTAGCCCTTTAACCAAAAAACCTCAACTCTGGAAAGTGAATGTTCCCTTTAAGACAACATTTATGGCGCTTTCAAGGACTTTCAAGCACCAAAAAAAGAAAAAATAAAATCATGCGTTAGCTGAAAATGCTACATTCCTTTCTAAAGCCATATACGAAATGTTTTTGTTGTCGTTAGAAAGGAATACATACAGGTTTCTGACACTGAACATTAATAAAAATGATAAAATTTTGACATTATTGTTTTGGTGAACTGTTCCTTCAAGAATATGATGTTAAAAATGAGTCTGATAACTTGGGGAGGATGAAAGTGGAGTAGGAAGTGTTTGATGGTTTTGTCCAATAACAAATAACTTCATAGTTTTTCTAAAACATTTCAGCAGATAGATCAGCAGTCTTGTCCTCCAGCTCCGCTGTTCCTCTGATTAATGTATAATTCCAGAGAGTGTTTTATTTCCCACTGGAGACCAGGTCTGCTGACAGGAGACTGCACAGATTACAGTTTCCTTTCTTCCTGAGGAAAAGAGGCTTTTTTCAGCCACTTTAATTTCTAAATAGTGAAAAATATCATACAGTCTCCGCTACCAAACTGGGTTAAAGGCTTATATTTCTGTTATATAGTGGGGTAGAGATAGTAACGTTTGAGGCATGGTAGTTATATTACATATAGCTATAAATTAATTTCAATTTTATTGTATAGAGCAGGGGTCACTAATCTTGGTCCTGGAGGGCCAGTGTCCCTGCAGAGTTTAGCTCCAACTTGCCTCAACACACCTGCCTGGGTATTTTAAGTATAACTAGTAAGACCTGGATTAGCTTGTTCAGGTGTGTTTGATTAGGATTGGAGCTAAAATCTGCAGGACACCGGCCCTCCAGGAACAAGTTTGGTGACCACTGGTATAGAGTGTAGCGATGTACAATCTGGCATCCCAATCTGACACATTGTAGATTGATACGGTTTGTTAAGGACAATAATTAAGTGCAATATCTTGGTTGCTATCAATAGCAGAAGGTTTGGACTCAAACTCTTCACTTTCAAAGTGAACAACAACAAAGTTTCACTTTCATCAGTCAAGAGACTATCTGGCCAACATATAAAGCCACAAATCACTATTGGGAACTTGATGTCCAAATATCACACGGTGACGGCAATAAATAAATCATTGTCATTTTCAGTGGCAAAGTGACTATGTCATGATCTTCACATACTTTTGAATTCTCAGCGTTTAGTTGATTATGATAAGATCTTATAGACAAATTACCGGTTTGTAAACATTTAGGATGCGCGCACGGCGAGGTTGCAGAAAAAACAAGGAGCGCTAGGATTTACATCGAGGGAAGGACGCTGATGCGGTACCGAGTTTGTTGTTGTATTAGAGACAGAGATGGGATATAACGAAGTACAAGTACTTCGTTGCTGTACTTAAGTAGTTTTTTCTGGTATCAGTACTTTACTCCACTACCTATTTTTTGACAACTTTTTACTTTTACCTCTTACATTTTTAACAAATGTTTTAACAAATATTTTACAACAATGTAACCACAAAGGTAACTATAATGGGCAATTTATGAATAAAAATATAATGAAAAATTATCCTGAATTTATCATGCGTAAAACGATCATGCACTTGTTTTGTAGGTTGTAGTCATGCCTTAGTATGTTGCTTTTCGCATAAAATAAATGTATTGCAGTTTTTCTCAGTCACTTTGGCACATTTTTCAGATCAGAACAGAAATTTGCAAAACAGTAGGCCTAAGTGCATTTCTCAAAACAACACGTATGAATAGCAAAACACCATGGATTACCTGCAAAAGCCACTCTCCAGCTCAAAAACCTTCAGTTCATCTCTTAAGACAAAATTTCTATGTCAATGAACATGTCAGTGGCGTCAGATTGACACATGACACAGAATGATCCTTGTGTCATTGTATATCAATTTGCCTATACCGCACATCTTTGGACTGTGGTTGAAATGAGTACTTTTTACTTTTGTACATTTTTCTGGCGGTACTTCTTTACTTTTACTTAAGTACAAAAGTGTAGTCAGTACTTCTACTTTTACCAGAGTTGTTTTAAACATGAGTATCTGTACTTCTACTTAAGTAAAGGATGTGTGTACATTTGCCATCTCTGATTAGAGATAAGTTATATTGATTACATATTCTATATATTATTTACGTAATGCTTTCAGTGTATCATTACAGCTTGTCGCCCAGTGATAACACATTTATTCAGCAAAATTAATGTTAAAGTGAGCGGCGTTCGTCTGACAGATCTATTTGCAATAGCACCCTCCCAATGGATATTGGATAAAAAGAAATGGCCAAGCATCCAGCCCGAAATATACAACTATCTTATTGAAACTCCAAGTGATTTTACAACAGAGAAGTTAAAGGCCTACCAGTATGTGTGGTTTGGATATTTTAACTTTTAACTGTGCATGGTATAGTTAAAAGGTTTAAGGAATCTGGAGGAATTTCAGTGCGTAAAGGACAAGGGAGCAAGCCTAAGCTGAACAATCATAATCTCTGATCTCTCAGGTGGCACTGCATCAAGAATTGTCATTCATCTATAAGCGATATCACCACATGGGCACACAAATACTTTGGCAATCCTTTGTCAAGTACCAAAATACATAGGTACAATCACCTGTAAAACTGTACTGTGCCAAAAGGAAGCCCTATGTTAACAGTGTCCAGAAGCGCCGTCTTCTTCTCTGGGCTCAGAGGCATCTGGGACCAAAGAGTAAAAGGATCATCTAGACTGTTACCAGCAACAAGTCCAAAAGCCAGGGTCTGTCATGGTATCGGATTGTGTCATTGCTCTTGGCAAAGGTAACTTGCACTTCTGTGATGGCACCATTAATGCTAAAAACTAAATAGAGTTTTTGGTGCACAATTTGCTGCCTTCTTTTCCATAAGCATAATTGAAAAAGACAATGCAAAACCACATTCTGCATGCATTACAAAATTTGGTACTTGACTGGCCTGTCTGCAGTCCTGACCTGTCTCCAAAAAAGAATGTGTGGCACATTTTAGAGCAAAATGTGACAACAAAGACCCTGTACTGTTGCCCACCTTAACTTGTTTGCAGGAAGAATGAAACTAAATTACACCTGAAACTCTTCATCACTTGGTGTCTTCAGTTCCTAAACATCTTTCAAGTGTTGTGCATAGAAATGGAAGCATTACAAACTGGCAAATGGAAATCACCAGGAACACACTAAATAATATTTGCTGTATTGTCCGCAATGAAATACAAGTCAAAGTAAATTTGGAAATCACTACTTGCTTTTTTATTTGCGTTTTCCATACTGCCCCAACTTTTTTTTTCTAATTGGGAATTTTTTAAAAGTTGTACATTTCATTCGACTTTAAATCACCAAGAAGCCAAAAATAAACAGTTCTTACTGTATTTATGTAAACTATTGTAGTGATTGTCACAGCTAGGCCATGCAGATGCATTGAGCTCAGTAAAGCCACATTTGAAAGCTTATAAAAGTCAAATGGAAAACATATTTATAATTAATTGTTTATAGTATAAATCTACAGAAGAGTAATGTGCTATTCACAAAATTTTAAATAGGAATTGCGTGATTGAGTGACGGATTTTAGCCATGGCTAGTTTTTTTGTATTGTAGGAAGAAGGGGCACTTCAGATTCATTCATTCATTTTCTTTTTCTGCTTAGTCTCTTTATTAATTCAGGGTTGCCACAGCGGAATAAACCGCCAACTTATCCAGCATGTTTTTTTTTGTTTTTTTTTAACGCAGCGGATGCTCTTCCAGCCACAACCCATCTCTAGGAAATATCCACACACACTCTTTCGCACTCATACACTACGGATAATTTTCGCCTACCCAATTCACCTGTACCGCATGTCTTTGGACTGTGGGGGAAACCGGAGCACCCGGAGGAAACCCACGCGAACCTAGGGGGAGCATGCAAACTCCACACAGAAACTCCAACTGACCCAGCTGAGGTTCAAACCAGCGACCTTCCTGCTGTGAAGTGACAGCACTATCTTCTGCGCCACTGCATCGCCCGCACTTCAGATTCTAGCATTTGACAGGACAGAAAATCAGTTTAGAAGCTGAAGCATGCTTGCTCATAGAGTATATAGCATTTAGAGTGACATATTCATAATAATAGCCAAAGACAAGAAAACATTTTAAGTTTAAGGAGATATTTTTTTAAATTCTTTTTTTTTTCTTCAGCTTAGTTCCTTATTTATCAGGGGTAGCCACAGCAAAATGAACCACCAACTATTCCGGCATATATTTCATGCAGTGGATGCCCTGCCAGCAACCTTTCAGCTGTAAGGGGATGGAGACATTTTATGGAGAGGTTTTTAATGCTGGGTTCAGACTACACTGTATTGTGATACACGACTCCTAAATTGATATGGAGTCGTGAGTAAGAAATATGTGAGACTACTCATCGTTTCCCAACTAATCATCAAAACAGCAGGGATCGGACTTGAATGTTGATTCAGACTAGCATGCTGATTGTCATGACAGAGGCTCTGCAGATTTAAGGTGAGAGTTTTTTCATGGTCAACTTAGTGAGCTAATCTTAATTGTATCACCAAATGTGTGATTACTGAACCCTGCAAAATTGCTGAAGCTGTTTTCAAATGCAGTTGCATGGTTTGGCATCATAACAACATGCTCTTGAATGTAAGCTGAAATTGTGGAGCAGTAAGAAAGCACTGTGCCGGAGGGTCCGTGTATACACAGAATGGCTGAATTGTACATTGGGTGATAGCTTGTATCATCAGAGAAATGGCAGGATATATTTTAACGTGGTTTGTAAGGGGGCAATGCGGCAGCAAGATACAGTATGTTACCAGAATTGAAAAGATTGATATGCTGCAGTACTTTGACCTGGCAACAAGAGTGTATTTACTGGTGGGGGTGGGGGGGTACATAGGGCCCTTTGATGGAAAGTGGAGGGGACTAACCACCTTATCCTCCTCCCTCACGGACTTTACTTTCAATTGCCACAACTGCCCTACACCTGCCCCCCTTTGCTCTTTACTTTCAATTGCCATGCCCCTGCCCTAAAATAGGACATGTATCACTAAGTGTATATTAAAGTCTGCATGAACTGGAAGCTGCAACCATTTTTATTTATTTATTTATTTATTTATTTATTTATTTATTTATTTATTTATTTATTTATTTATTTATTTATTTATTTATTT
>CAIGQZ010032997.1:10014319-10040066 GCA_903798205.1 Danio tinwini
ATATATATATATTTTTTTTTTTTTACTTTAGTACAAAGTAGAAAACTGCTGGTATTAAGTAAAATGTTTTTGTGGGTTCGCTTTTTGCTTTAAGGCAATTTTTATAAAACTGGGTAATCCATTAACTGCTCGTTTGAATACTATTTTGAGTAAAAGTCATGCTTTTATTTTATTTATTTTTCACTTAATCCAATATGAAAAAGTACTTTGAAAGGCACAGCAGTTTCACTTTTTTCAGTGTGTAATATTGCTCATGAATCACATGAGGTGAACTGTATAAAAATAATAAATATTAATTTAGTTTACTTGAAATAACTAGATGTTTTGTGCTGAATGTGCCACTTGTTGAAGGTCATGCAGTGTAACAGGTACGAGAATTCATTAAAAAGAAAAAAAAATGAAAGAAAAAAGGTTGAAAATGCTATCTAAATAACTAGATTTGCCATTTTGTCTACTGGAAACTGTGTAGATATAAAAAATAAAAAAAATAAAAAAACATGTGAAAGCTGAGTAGCCTTAATGCAAAAACTCACACTTTAAGTTAACTATAAGTTTATAATCCCACGATTCAACTGATCAGGAAGTCACATCTGCTCAGTTCATGGGACATCAAGAAAAAAAAAAGTTAATTTAATTACTACATTTAAAGTGTTGCACATTTCATTAGCCTACAAAGATGTGGATTTAAATGATGTCAAATGTTTCCAAGCACTTTTAATTGGTAGCAGCACAATGAAACATTCATAGGGACTACTGAACGGAAATGTAGAAGTGTAAGTGCAATGGGTTATGCATTCAAAAATGATAAATAAAACGTTGTCATGATCTGGCAACCCAAGTTACAAAACCCCTTCTCATGAGTATGTATGTTAAAAAATGTGGTCCTACTTTATAGTAAGTGTTTTTAACTATGTACTTACATCAAAATATAAATACAATGTACTTTTGCATTTTCTGATGCTATTGAGCAGGGATACGTGTTGGCTAAGGAACAGGTTTGGTGGTATGTCTAGGTTTAGTGTTGGCTTAGGGTGTAAGGAATGGACAACAGTGTAATTATAAATGTAATTACAGAAATTAATTACAGATGTCATGACAATCAGGTATTTAATCAAGCATAAGTACAATGTAAGAACATGTATTTACACATTAAGTGCATTATAACATATTTTTAATTTCAGTGTAAGTACATGTTAGATAATACCACTTAATGTAAAGTCAGACCAAAAGTTTTCATTATTTCAGAAAAAGCTAAATTCACTTTAGCATGTGCAAACTTTATAGTGCTGTCGCCTCACAGCAAGAACGTCTCTGGGTCGCAGGTTCAAACCTTGGCTGGGCTGGGTCAGTTGGTGTTTCTGTATGGAGTTTGCATGTTCTCCCTGCGTTTGCGTGGGTTTCCTCCGGGTGCTCCGGTTTTCCCCACAGTCCAATGCAGTACAGGTAAATTGGGTAAGCTAAATTGTCCATAGTGTATGAGTGTGAATGAGTGTGTGGATGTTTCCCGCTGCGTAAAATCATGCTGGATAAGTTGGCGGTTCATTCCGCTGTGGCGACCCCAGATTAATAAAGGAACTAAGCCGACAAGAAAATGAATGAATGAATGATGAATGTCCAAACTTTACTGCTACCGTATATACAGTAAATTGTGGTAAATGCTGTCTTGCCCTTCAAAGGTGCGGTGGAGGCAGAACTGTAACAGTGTACAAGTTGCAAGCTAAAGAAAAGAAATGAGAAACCAAGCAACCGATTTACATGAGACAGCGCTGTTTTTAGTCTATCGATTTTCTGTAATTGTTTGACTAGCACGGAGAGCTGATGTGAAGAAAATTAACATCATTCATTGGCTACTAGGTCACAGAATGATTTGTCTTTAAATGCCAATACTGATTTCCCATCAGGCTTAAAGCTGCAAACCCTCAGATTGACACTGGGCTTTAGCAATCTGACGAGATCAACACACAGCAGGACAGAGAATTTAGAAATAGTAACTGTTCATTCTGAACTATGATTGAAATGTTATATACTGTAATTAAAAGATTGCTAATTTTTTTCTGTAATTGACTACATGTTTTAAATAATTTTCCATGAATAACCTTTACCGTAAATAAAACCTTCATTTATGCATATTCAAATATGTCTCAGTGAATATACAGTAGGTAATGTATGTTGGCGAATATGAACAAAACATTTGATTAACAGATACATGTATTAAAATCATATTTTAGTCACATCTTTAGAAATTGAAAGTTAATAAATTTAAATGCATGCAAAGTATTGCAAAAACCATTACAACCTAAGAAATTTAGACAAAAATGATATAGTTTTAAAGTGTCTTTATTTAAATAATAACAATAATAATAATAATAATGTTAATAAGAATGTTTTTTCCTAACATTTATTAGTTCCAAAAAAATTATTCTGCAAAATTGTTGCAAACAATTATATGTGGGCGACGCAGTGGTGCAGTAGGTAGTGCTGTTGCCTCACAGCAAGAAGGTCACTGGTTCGAGCCTCGGCTGGGTTAGTTGGCGTTTCTGTGTGGAGTTTGCATGTTCTCCCTGCATTCACGTGGGTTTCCTCCGGGTGCTCCGGTTTCCCCCACAGCCCAAAAACATGCGGTACAGGTAAATTGTCCATAGTGAATGAGTGTGAATGTATGTGCATGGATGTTTCCCAGAGATGGGTTGTAGCTGGAAGGGCATCTGCTGCGTAAAACAAATGCTGGCGAAGTTGGCGGTTCATTCCGCTGTGGTGACCCCAGATTAATAAAGGGACTAGCCGAAAAGAAAATGAATGAATGAATTTATGTGTTGAATTTAAACAAACAAATTAATTGTAATAATGTAATAACTTAGTTTGTTTGTTTAAGATCAGCCCAAATAAATTGTTTACAACCACTTAACAACAAAAATCATCTTTAAATCATTTTTTTCAGTGTAGACAATATGCTTATATGAAAATTTGCCTATAGAAAATCTTAATTTAAATGAGAGATTTGTGAGGGGTTTACACACACACACGCACGCACGCACACACACACACGCACACACACACACACACACACACACACACACATATATATTTAAACAAAAGGTTGTTAAAAAAAACTGTTCTCAGAAAAACTGCGTGAAAATTGGAAAATAAAGGTGCAGTATGCAATTTTGAACTAATTATTGCACTCTTGGATCAAAACACATTTTCACTTGGCTCCTCTGATGAGTTAATGCAAACTCAGGTTGCCAGATTGATGTGAGTGTGCCTATTATTGAGCTTAAAGGCTGATTTAAGGCTGATTTTAACCATTTTCTAAATAAAAGCAATGCCACACGATAGAAGAAATATTTTCTATTCTAAAAGGAGTTTTTGTCCTAACCAACACTTGAAATGACTTCTACTTCTCTCAAGTGAACAACGATCACTTTAGGTACTTCTCATGTGCTTTATACAGTGTTAAATGCTAATAATGTGAGTTTGAATGCCATTTTACGTGATATGTTTTGCCATACTACTGAAAGCAGCAGCAGCAGATAGTTTAGCTCAGATCTTGAAAATAAAATAAACCATTTGAAATTAAACTCTAAAACTCTTTTGTGACTCAGCACAAGCCAACAAATATCAATTATTCAGCATGTACTATTTCATCAAAGTGCAGTGAGTGCACTATTCTGGGCTTCTGAATGGCTGTATTTAATTTTCTGTCGTGTTTCGTCTAGTGCAAAAAGCCAAATTGCTTATCACTGCAAATCTCCTCACATGTTAGGACACAGGGTTACAATGTAACCTGCTCACCTGTTTACATTCGTAATATTTATATTATTTGCTAATTAATATGTGGAACTCTGAATTTGTGTCTCATTTTGGGGCTGGGGTAAAATTCACCCTATTAACTAAACATTAACTAACCATTTAGCTCAATTAACTACTAATTTGCTGCTTATTAATGGTTAGTAAGGTAGTTGGGTTTAGGTATTGGGTAGGATTAGGATGTAGAATAATATCATACTTTTTAAGTACTAATAAACAGACACTATCTTATTAGTATACAGGCAATAAGTCAGAAGCCATTAGTGGTAATTTGTACTTAAGCTAAAGTTTTATCTTAACATGTTAGCATTCCTGTTGCCAGTAGGTGGTTCTATAAATATAAATGAATATTTGCATGTATATGGACTCTTATTTAATATCAGTGGCAGATCAGACATATGTTTGAGTTACAGCACTTTCTAGTTTATTAGCCTACTTTGGCACTTTGCTAAGTGTTGTTAGCATTATTAGCACATTAGATCTCTTAAGAGCATCATTCGGTTATGAGCTGAAAGGATTAATATGTGCTTGGAGGATTAACAGTTCTTCAAATTTGATATGGGTGGAATGGCGAGAACTGCAGGGGATTTATTTTGGGACTCGTAGGACGACATTGAGGTTAATTTGTCTTTCATTTGCCTGAATTGCTCGTAGGAGGTTTCATCCACATTAATATGGCTAGATGACTTTAAAACTGAAAGTAATTGAAAATAATTCGAGATCACTGAGATGTAAACAGGATATTACTCTCAATATGATCACTGTGGCTTCACTGCTTGAAGTGCAGAGGAGGCGTTGTTGGCGGCTGACCTTGATGAATGCGGTACACTAAAAATACAAGTGACAGTATGCTTTTATCTTTGTTCAATGCAATGACGCTTTCATGTTCTTCTGGCAGCGTCCTGTATGTTTAGAAATTGTGTCTTTGTCTTTAATGTTTAAAAGAAATTAAATGTTTTGCCAATTCAAAATCACTCACTTATTTAGTGTTCAAATGCATTGCTTGTGCTCTAATTCTGTGAATAGTAACCTCCTCCTACTTAGATTTTGATTGCCCATCTTAATCATCTTGACATTGACGAGTTATATTAGAAGACACAGGCAAAACAGCTGAAAAGGCAACATTTAAACCTCAAGTGAACAACAAACCTAATTGAAGTCAATGAAAGTAAATTTAGTTAGATTAATGAATGTTCGAATGATCTTTATTCAGTCGGTGTGCATATTTATGTTACAAGCTTCAGATTGGATTTGATCTCCTGATATGTTTGAATATAGAGTTCAATGCTGTTTTAAGTTGTGCGCATAGCAAATACCGTTTCATTTCGTTGTTTTAAAAGCAGACTTAAAGGAATAGTTCAATCCAAAATGAAAATTACCTCATTATTAACTCTCCTTCATGTGATTTCAAACCTTTTATGAGTTTCTTTCTTTTGCTCAACACAAAATGAGATATTTTGAAGAATGCTTGGGAGTCACGGTGGGTAGCACGATCGCCTCACAGCAAGAAGGTCACTGGTTCAAGCCTTGGCTGGGTCAGTTGCCTTTTCTGTGTGGAGTTTGCAAGTTCTCCGTGTCCGCGTGGGTTTCCTTAGGGTGCTCCGGTTTCCCCGGTCCAAAGGCATGCGGTATAGGTGAATTGGGTAAGCTAAATTGTCTGTATGTGTGTTAATGAGGGTGTATGGATGTTTCCCAGTGTTGGGTTGCGGCTGGAAGAGCATCCGCTGTGTAAAACATATGCTGGATAAGTTGGCGGTTCATTCCGCTGTGGCAACCCCAGACTAATAAAGGGACTAAGCAGAAAAGAAAATGAATAAATAACGAATGCTTGTTGGTACCGATCAACTTTCACAGTAGAAAAAAATAAGTCAGTGGAGACCAGCATTTTTCTAAATATCTACTTTTGTGTTTAACAGAATAAACAAACTCAAATAGGCTTTGAGCAATGAATGGTGAGTAAACAATGACAGAATTTTTGCTTCGAGTCAACTTTTTAACATTGATCTGTTTAGGGAGTTGAGGGGAATATAAAGCTTCATAATATATTAAGCTTCACTATTATTATTATTTCAGATGAGGGGGTCAAAAACAGCACATACGATTGTCAATTACTTCAAAAATTATGATGTTATATTTTTTTTATAAAAGTCTTGGCAATGTTATAAGTGAATATCAGAGAACAGTTCAAATAAACTGAGGTAAAAAGTATATAAAGCTTATTCCGCACTGCCTATATTTATCAAGCAGTAAACTGCCCACATATACGGGTGAAATTCAGAATCAACATTATCCTACATCAACTCCACAGACAGTAGAGGAAGTCTGAAATGCAATAACAGTCATGTGTAACACTTATTTTATGAACTACACTGCAAAAAATGATTTTCTTACTTAGATTTTTTGTCTTGTTTCTAGTCCAAATATCTATTTTTTTTTTTAAATCAAGAAGGATTTTATAGACAAGCAAAACTTTTTGTCCTGTTTTCAGAAATATTATGCCAATATTAAGTAAGTTTTTTCCTTAAAACAAGCTAAATAATCTGCCAATGGGGTAAGAAAAATAGTCCTAGGGAAAACAAGATAATTTTTCTTACCCTATTAGCAGATTATTTTGCTTGTTTTAAGGAAAAACTCTCTTAATATTGGCATATTATTTTTGAAAACAAGACAACATGTTTTGCTTGCCTAGAAAAAGCTTCTGGATATACGAATTTTAAGATATTTGGTCTAGAAAGAAAACACAAATTCTAAGTAAGAAAAGCATTTTTTGCAGTGTACAGCTTGTTCTATGCGTCATTCATACAGTATATAAGCAACACATTCTAGTTTCCGTTGATTGGGTTTTACAGGTTTATAGCGGTCATGAACTACCTCAGTTTATTCATTTGAACTGTTTTCTGATATTCACTATACTGTAAAAAGCGATTAGTTGCTTTCTAGTAAAAAAAAAAAAAGTTTTTAAACTATTAAAAAATAGTGAGTAAACCCGTTGCCTTAACTTCACATTTAGAAATATGCAACCGGTTTGTTTACTTAATAATTATAAAGTAACGAGTTTACTCTCTTTTTTAGGTAAAGTCAACTAATTGCTTTTTACAGTTTATAATGTAGTAATATAAACTAATGCAGACTTTTACATACAACTTTTTGAAGAAATTAGCATTTTATTGGGCTGCAGGGTGGTGCAGTGGGTAGCACGTTTGCCTCACAGCAAGAAGGTCGCTGGTTCGAGCCCCAGCCTGGTCAATTGGCGTTTCTGTGTTAGGTTTGCATGTTCTCCCTGTGTTCACGTGGCTTTCCTCCGAGTTCTCCGGTTTCCCCCACATGTCTAAAAACATGTGGTATAAGGGAATTGGGTAGGCTAAATTGTAAGTATGCGTGTGGTAAATTATGATTTATGTTTTAAAATGGAAATTATTCATAAAATCACTTTGCCTTTCTAGTAACATTTATTTTCATAGATATTGTAATAAAACACTTATGTGCCTTTTTTATGAGAACAATTGTGTACCTTTATTTCAATTGTAGCATAAAAGACCCAAAACAGTACCATAAGAGGTCTTTTCTGTACCATATAAGGTACAACTTTTACAAAGGTACCAAACTGTTCCTTAAGGAACATTATTTGTACCACCGTGTACCTTTTTTTTCTGAGAGTGTAATGAATTGGACATAAAATACAAGTCGAAAATTTTGACCCTTGTTGGACTTTTCCCACAAATATACATGTGCAAAAGAAAAAAAATTGATCAAGCACCTTAAAACTGTGATACATACTGAGCCGTGAATAGTTTGAACTATTGCACCCCTAGGGTTTACATGTTCTCTCTGAAAACGTAAAACTAACTTAAAAGTATCCAACTTGGTAAAAGATGTGCATTTAAATAAACAATCCTTATTAGCAAACAATACCCATAGCATACTACATACTTTAGAATTAGAACTACTCTGATTATAATCATACACTTTCATTCCATTCCAATGCACTGACTCTTGGACAATAACTTCATCATTCACCAACCGCTGACAGTCATAAGTCTTTGTGCAATGAGCTCAAAAACAGTATCAGAAGCCTCAGGCACTGAGGCCATTAGCTCGAAATATTATGATTTATATCGTTTGACGCTTTATGAGGACGCCTTTCATGAGAGTCCTTTTGAATTATATTTACGAGATAAATATTCATTGTTTACTCAGGTGACATTAGCCCTTGTGTATGAAAAATTGAACTGGAATCTCTTTAAAGAGTGCCAATCCTTCAGCGATTAATCAACGGGAGCGCGACACCTGTATTTACTATGCAAAAGAAAATCAATGGTCTATGAAATTCATACTTTAATTATTCGGTGAATAAATTGGTCTTGGGGAAATTCATTAGGACGATGAGGAAGTTTGTGTCTTTCTTTCTTTCTTTTCTCTTGTGAGAAAGTCGGTGTGAGTATAATATAGCCGACATAAGGCAAACAGCGTGAGATCACAGAAGTAATCCGCTCTCTCGTATCTCCTGGATTTATATGGCATAATATGACTGCTTCAGAGTTACAGAAAAACACACATAATTTTGTTCTGTTGACAGCCTGTCTTTTGTCATTTGGTTTCTAGCTCAATGTGACATGATAAAGAATACTTCATTCCTCTGCATATCTGTGCAGAATAAGAAATGTGCTCGGGTACTCTGAAGTGACAGTAATGATTGATCACGAAAACGCAATGATTGCGTGTCTTGACTTTCTTTCTCTTTTTTTACTAACTTCAGAACTATAATTTTTAATATCGGGATTGGTTATGCTGACATTTTGGGTGGTGCCTTGCGGTCAGATGATGTAATATAATGGAACAGAAAGGCATGTTTTACAGTCTGTGAAACGACATGGTGCTTCTTAAAAAGGACATCCATTAATGTTGTTTTAATAATACTAATAAAAGATCAGGGTAACCATGCTTTTTTTAATCATCCCCTATTTATTGTCATAACAATATAATTGATGAGTTCACTTATGTTAATATTAAATGCTTGTTTACATGTGTAATGATGCCTGAAAGATGATGTGACACAAAACATAATTCACAATATTACAGTTTTCACTGTAAGTAATTTAAAGTCTCATATCAGAGTCTAAAACCATATTTGATAACACTTTATTTATTGGCATCCCATGCCTAATTACACTTAACTAACCCTAACCATATAGCAAGTTGATGCAGTTCATTAATATTGATCGGTTAAATGGATAGTCTGTAACACTTGGATACTAGGAACACTAAGAAGTGTTATCACATATTTGGTTGCACTTTATTTTACCATGTCCTTGTTACAATGTAACTATACATTTACATACAGAGTAATAGTATATATCTAGTATGAAGTTTGGGGGTTAAGCTTAGGGTTAATTGCACATAAATAAGCATCATATTTTCATCACAAAACTAAGCACATGAAATATACCCTAATAAAACACAACTACATTGGCTTTCAGTCCTTTATCGCATGTGCATACTATGTAGTTTCTATACTCTATACTGCATAAAAACTAGGCACTGTTCTGAAACTTACTCCTGATGCTAACCTTAACTCTCAGGGTTCAAAGGCTGCGTATACACAGGTTGAGGCATCTTCTCCTAATAACGCATAGAGCTGAGATGACCCACAATAGACTTCACAAAATGTAAACCATTGTTATCTTTTCTTTAATTGAGAGAACAGTTTTTTTTTTATAACTGTGAAGTAAATACTCTAGCCTGCAAAACTATAAGTCTTGTTCAGGCCCATTCAGTGTGGTTTTTGGACCTTATTTCAGCTACATTCATTTTTCTAAAAAACACAAGAATGTACATCAATATTTCCTCACATATTATTGTAGCACAGTTTGTGCTGAATACAAAAACAAAAAAAAAAAAACATGTTGGCCAATACAATGTAATAAGTAGCTAAATAAGCACAAATGTCAGGGCATGTCAAAATATCTTAGAGGCCCTAAAATCACCTCAGACCCCTGAGGGTTAAACCATGAATTCGTCATGTATAACCCAGCTTTATTTAGGTAAGTACACTGTGAGGTAACTATGTTAACACTAGAACTACAGTGGCAGTTATTTTAACAGTTTTTCATTTATTCATTTTCTTTTCGGCTTAGTCCCTTTATTAATCTGGGGTCACCACAGTGGAATGAACCGCCAACTTATCCAGCACGTTTTTACACGGCGGATGCCCTTTTAAGCCACAACCCATCTCTGGGAAACTTGACTGTTTTAAAATTTAATAATTGTATTAAGGGTGGCACAGTGGGTAGCAATATCGCCTCACAGCAAGAAAGGCACTGGTTAGAGCTGGGTCAGTTGGTATTTCTGTGTGGAGTTTGCATGTTCTCCCAGTGTTGTGTGGATTTTCTTCCGGCTGCTACAGTTGAATTGTGTAGGCTAAAATTGTCTGTAGTGTATGTATGTATGTATGTCCTGGTCCTCCAGGTTGGGGGTTCAGCATTGGGCTAATGACCCACCTTGTAAAAATTAGAAGTTACGAAACACCAACAATTATCAAATTACACCTCCTCCCCATAACTCTAGTACTTAATTATCTGAACACTAACAGTTGCTTTGTATAATTAGCACTTCTTGTGTGTATTGCCTCTTCTTGTTGAATCGCTGATTGCCTTATCAATTGTAAGTCGCTTTGGACAAAAGTGTCTGCTAAATGTGAATGTAAATGTAGAATAAAATCCATATAACAAGTACCTTGATGTCTGTAAATGTAACGCTATGGGGTGATATGACACACCAACAGCGTCTGTTCGTTTTTACGCTACCAGCTGACCACTTACTGCTTACCTCCGTATGGATGGCTTTTCCTGTGTTACTAGTTTGCCCAGTAGCTCACCACGTACACAAATGAACTTGGGATGTGGATTGTGACAACAGGGTTCGAGTCCGGCAAAAAAACGGTTCCAGAAACCATGTAAAAAAATAATAATAAATAATCGGCTGAAAACGTGGTGAAATCTGAAAAAATTGTAAAATCACACGTATGTGACGACTTTTCATTTCTTTTCTAAATTGCTTTTGAAAACACTATCGGTTGGGTTTAGGGAAGGGTGTGGGTTAATCAGTTGGTCAGTCCTCAGGAAGCTGGTCATCTGAAATGCATATTGCAGCCTCTGGTGGATTTACTCAAGAAGAGGACATGCAAATGGCACGTATAAGAGTCAGTTGAGATCATCCAAAAGTGTACACAGCAACCTCTGGTGGATTTGCAAAAACAAAAACAGCAAGCAGACATAGATCTGGGTATGTATTGTTTCCAGAAATGTAGACCTAGGTACGAAGCCACAATGAGCCTGGGTTGTTTTTATTACTTGTTGAAAACAACTCATTTGAGTTTGAGTTTAGGTCAAGGCCAAATTCTCCTAAAAATATGGTTTTGGACCAGTCTGAGTCTGGTCTTGCCTGAATTCAGTGCCAGATACAACAGCACTGCTGTTTAGGACATAAATTACTGCAAGGCATAGTTATAATTTTCTGCTTTATTTTGTGGGATCTGCTCTGTATATAGGGTTAATGTTCTCATTCTACTGCAGTTCAGAATCCACATGCAAACTAGGCATGGGCCGGTATAAGATTCTGATGGTATGATAACCTTGGATAAAAATATCACGGTGTCACAGTATTACGGTATTTTGATTACTGCTCTAAAATAAGTTCTTTTTAAATGTCTGGGTAAAAAATAAAAACTTTTCCCCCCTTTTTTAACACAATATATTTTATTTTGTGAAATATTTAAAATATTTTGGAGCAGTAAACATGTCAGGCTAAATAATGAAAATGAATCATTGACTAATGCTGTCTTCATTTGTTTCAAAAACACAGATTTCTTTACCATTTAAAACTGCATCTTTGGATATATTTTCTGCTGGAGATACTGTTGTTCCAAAAAAATGTAAATAAAAAATCTTACACATACCTTAGGAATGGTATTTCAGAAAATTGTGGCGGTTTTAAAACCTTGACTTTTCCAAACAGTGGTATACCTAGAAAACGGTTATCGTCCCATGACTAATGCAAACATATCTATGCATTCCTATAACTGACCCTGAAACCTATAGCGGAGAGCACTGAATTAATCCCTATCACCAAAACATCAGCTCCCATACTCCCTCTCTATGAGCCCTCACTCTGTCAAGGTCAGTGTACTACAATGCAGATTTAGACAGGCCTCTCCTTAGGGACATGTGCGCTGCTCTTTTAGCTCATCTGCTTGCTCTCCTTCTGCCCCCAACAGAGATCATCTACAGCTGGGTGTTCAATGAGCTCCCCTCGTTCGTGGCAGAGGACAGCCGGCGATTCATCTCGCAGGAAACGGGAAATCTGTATATCTCCAAGGTGCAGCCCTCAGACGTGGGCAGCTACGTGTGCCAAGTGAAGAACACTGTGACCAACGCTAGGGTCCTGAGCCCGCCGACGCCCCTGACTCTCAAAACAGATGGTGAGATATTACACACACTTCGCAGACACACACACTTAAAGCTCTTCTCGCAAACCCCCCTTCACCTGCACAGCAGAGCCAGGCTGGATGCCAAACGCCTCTCTAAGTGAGCCAAATTGATGAATCAATACCATGACATGAAGTCTCTGTGCTAATAAATTAAACAGAGACATTATTTTACCATTTTTTGCCAATGCTTCGGAAGATACAAATGACTGTGCAGCTTCAGCTGGCACACGGTGCGATTATAAATAAAAATGTAGGTCGCTCTATTTTAAACATTATCATTATGTACATTTACTTACCTGTTGCATAATAGGACACTTGCAGATGTTACATTGTTAAGGTGAAAATTGTTTTTACTTTTCTTAGCTGATTATGAATAATTATGATTATAATTATTTAGCTTAGTGTGATTAGGGTCTGGTTCATGATTAAACAGGCAATAAACACCCATAGACTTACATTGAAAGTGGACCCAAGACATATATAGAGACTGTCATCTCCCCTTCCCCCCGATATGTTTCTGATGTGGGTCTCAGCCTGTTTCATTCTCAAACTATAGTGCTCAACAAAAATGGGGATTCCACGGTGGAAATATCTGATTAACCTCAGCCCCGCAAATCTTGCTGGTTTCAAATAGATCCACAGAGAGTGGGTGGTAGAAAGATGTTGCTTTTGAGCACAGTGATACTGTTGCACTATATTGCTCTGTGCGTAAATATGCACAGTTGTATGCGAGACAGAGCCAGCATATGAGAGAATGGCAATTCAAGAGTTTTAGTTTTAATGTACCAGTCTTCTGTCGATTTGTTCTACCTTGTCAGATTGTCACACCTCCAATTCAGAATGTACCATCTTTGTCAGAAAGCACATCTTGTTATTCATTCATTCATTCATTCATATTCCCTAAGCTTAGTACCTTATTTATCAGGGATCGCCACAGCGGAATAAACTGCCAAACAAAAACAAAATTTGTTTTCTGCAGCGGATGCACTTCGAGCTAATACTGGAAAACACATACTTTCTCGCATTCATACACACTCATACACTATGGCCAATTAAGTTTGTTCAAGTCACCTATAGTGCATGTCTTTGGACTGTGGGGGAAACCAGAGCACCCAAAGGAAACCCACGCGAACACAGGGAGAACTTGCAAACTTCACACAGAAAATGCCAACTGGCCCAGCCAGGACTCGGACCAGTGACCTTCCTGCTGTGTGGCTACAGTGCTAACCACTGCCCATCACATATTGATAATAAAAAAATAATACCCATCATGTGGAAGGGTATGATGTGATGTTGTAATATCTCCCTAATTCCAACCTTAGAACCATTCAAATACAGTGATGGTATCAGAATCTGACCGGTAGAATAAAATGTTAGGACACAGGATAAACTCCAAAAAAAAAATATCTGCAAATTGTCCTTGCTGTAGTTTGAATAGTACAGTATTTTGCTAGTAATGGCAAGGTTGTGGGTTTGATCCCAATGGAAAAAAAAGATGTTAGTTGCTTTGGAAGTGTCTGCCAAATGCATGAATGTAAATTTAACACAAGGACATGGAATGTTATTAGACTGCAGCTTCTCCGAGGTGGATGTTCAGTGTTCTCCAGCCTCTGGTGCCTAGACTGCATTTCGAGAAGAAGACAAGAAGAGACAAGAAGTTTGGCCAGTGGAGAAATGGTCATGCCCAACTGAGCCTGGTTTCTTTTGAGGTTGTTTTTCCCTTCACTTTTGTCAATTGGTGAAGTTTGTTCCTTGCCACTGTCACCACTGGATTGCTTGGTTTGGGACTTGTGGAGCTTTGCATCGATGGATTTGCTCTTCAGTGTTTTGACTTTCAGCAATGAAAAGTCAAAATGTCCATTAAGCCACACTGAACTGAACTGAACTAAACTGAACGTCAACTCTGAAAACTGGACTGACACAGTTTCAGTTTACTAGAACTTCAATGTTAAAGGGTCACATTTTTTGATGTTACGTCATTGAGCTTTCAGCATCAATCACAGCATCAGACGGCAGAGAGAAGCCACGTTGTGTTGCCAACCGTAATTAAATCAAGGGAAAGAAGAAGAATTGTTTGGACACATGGGTCATCAGTGTTGCATTTATAAATGTGCTGCAATGAAGGTTTTTTTTAAAATTCCCCACTATGAAAGCACAGCTGGACTAACATGTGGATTACAGTGCTCTGCTAACACGTGACAAACATATGTTTGTAAGGAAAAAACTTTACACTAGAGCTTTTTGCTTCTGCAAATGGTGAAATCCGGATTTTCGCAACATTTTGTGACAGGATACTTATACACACACGGCTTTCTGACGCTACTTACTGAGTGCATCTAAGTTATTGATAAATGCAGAGTTTTTTTTCTCTCATATGACATGCAGTATCAAACTTTCCATTAAAACTACACTCTTCCAGCAGTTCCTCGCATTGAATATCTCGTTTGTCATGGGGGGCATGCATGAAATGTTCCTGAATGAAAATGAAAGTGCCGAACAATTCGATTACTGATGTCCATGTAAACGTAGTCACTGTCTTTCTACCCTGTGTCTGTGTGTTGGTTTGCCTTTGTGAAAATCAGCGCGTGCCTTAACTGAAACTCCCATTTTTATGCAAACCCTTCGCTCTTTCCTGCCCCCGACACTCCCACACAAACAGAGATGGACTCTCACCCCCTTTCCTGACTTTTTTCAAACTAGTGGTGTCTCTGATTGGATTATTACTGATTACAGATGAGCACCCAGTCGTGCTCAAACATATCACGTGCTCCTCTCAAAATTAGTTTATAAAACTTCATATCTACTAGGGTTTTTGTCAGAGCTAGAATTGGCCATTGGTGAGAAAGCAACGCTTTATTTTCATTTAAACACAGCAAAACACACTCTCCACTTACTGACCCAACAAGTTCCCGTTTTGGGGGCCAGTTCTAGATGTTTGCTCAGGTTTCAGATTGGACAGCTTTTATTAGCAGCATTCCGTTGTAAGTATTTGTGAAATGTACTCAAAATTTCAGATAAAAAAATGTTCCAAATTTGTCTGCATACAGATAGGATGGATAGTACATTTGGTAAGACACACAACTTTTGAGATCTATTAAATGGATTTCTCTAGCACACTCTAGAAAAAAATGCCATCAATATCTCAGAAGGCTACAAATAATGAATGTGCCAGCAGATCAGACTTGAAAAGAAATGTGGCAGTTTTTCAGCTGCTTGACAAGCGGGTCAGTTGTCTACATTAATGCTTTTATGTCATGTGAATCAGATTTAATGAGATGTCTGACTTATATGTGTAGTTTATGCTCCTCTTCTTTTTTCGATGCACGAGGGCCCTTTAGGGCCAAATGAAACTGACATGAATTCCAAACATCCACATTAAACAGAGAGCATGAGGTGCTTTATCTATTGCTTTAGAGCACTTTTTTTCCACACACAATGCACTCTGGTGAAACTGGCCATTGGGGAAATCATTTTCCAGCATAAAATTAACTGAATCAATGGTCCTCTTCCAGAATGGTCTGTAGCTTCTTTAATAGCAGATTCCCGTGGGTCAAGTGAGCGAGCCAAACACCCGACTGTCTTTTTCCACACTTTGTTTTTTCCACACTTTACAGACACACACTCATCACCTGCCGCCGGTACACATCAATGTCAGCCACCCTGCTACGCGATCCCAGGCTAAAAGGACTACAGTGCCCTAATACCTTGTTTTTGCCTACGTTGCCTAATGTTGCACGTCCTTTGTGAGGGCACAACGTCCCTTTCAGTGCGCTTTCAGGCATTTGCATAACCTTGTTGTTGAGAAACGCTCCTCGGAGACATACACGCATCTAAGCGCATTAGCATACTAAATTGGATTTGCGCCTCTCGTTAGCACAGATTGCAAATGCAAGGAGCGTCACATGCTCGGAAGTTAAGGTAAGAGCAAAGGTGTGTGGCTGAAGGCTAGAAAGGAAATCAAAAATGTCTCGAGGGATGCCACAGGTGGTAGAGTCGAGATGGATTGCTTTAGGGCAGCTGCATTTGCAAATAATCGTAGAGTCAGGGTTTCGCAAAAGGCTGTGCGGCGGTTCAGCGAGAGGTTAGTCACCCATAACACAAGCACGGCTGATGGGAATCTTTATTCATCCCGTGCCTGACGTTTGCCACATTTGCTTGGCAGGCATTGTGTGGAAAGCATCGACATTCGGCAGTTAAACGGCTCGGCGGGTTGCGCCTAAAAGCCTGAAAATGATTTTGGCACCTCTTGCCAAACTCAAACTCTCATGTGTTCAGCTGTTCTTCCGGTCCTCTCGAAGCACCAAAGTGCACCTCGTGATCTGTGTTTTCTGCTGAGACAGGATGATAATTAACTGCACGAGAGGCTCGGTGCCGGAATGCGCAGGTGAAGCGCTTCACCTATGTCCTTCCCTTGGCTAAGACGCTCTTAATCAAAGCTGCCCAGCTGCATCTGCGCCTGGCTGCACCTCCAGGGCAACACATGCATCTTCCCCGCCTGCTTCCTTTTGGAGAAAAGCAAAGGCCTTCTGTACTTATGTGATGAATCGCACTTAATAGTTGCTACTCAGATGGAGCAATAACTCTCACACAGCCAGAGCGCTCACAAAACACCGGGATCACTCGTCCTTCCCGCTTGGCCTTGGACCTTGAAAGGGCAGCATTTTTAGTTTGGAGGGTCAAGCATTTCTGAGGCTTTCATCATTGTCATTCATTTACAGAAGAATACCTATGAGTGTCCTTGAATTCAAAGAGCGAAAGTGCAGTTGCTTCAATTATTGAGCTACCAAAGTTGGGTCTGCGTTTCAAATGACATTTCAAATGTCACTAGGGGTCATAAAAAATGCATACTGATAGCATTGATGTCTCATTTTCTAATAATATCACCGCGTGCATGCTTTTCTAATCACAAATTGAGAAACCTGAGAGTCAGGATTAAGGGTGCTGTGCGAAACTCTACAGTTTTCTGTTTGAGTGTGACTACCTGTGCGCCTGGCAAATGCCAAGTTTGTCACAAGAAAAAGGATTAGCAGGATTGAACAGATGTCACTTCAGTGTGATTTGTTTTCTGTATCATGTTCGCAAATCGTCCAAAAAGTTAGAATTGATTAATTAAATATTGTACCGTACAGTATTGCCAGAACAATTTGCATTACACAAAAATCACTAAAGTAATAATTATACATTGTGTGTATACAATTAAATATAGAATTAAAATAATATAGCCCACTTTGCTGCTTTTTTTTTTTTTATTATAGTAGGCCTATATTAAAATAGCCTATATAGACAGACTGTTTTGAAGAGGTGTTAAATATATATTTTATTTTTTAGTCTTATTTATTTATTTATTTATTATTTTTTATATATATTTCGCATGTATTTTAATATAGCTAATTTTGATGAATTAGCTCTAACTTTTGATTGCTTTTTCCTTTTTATGCTGTTATGTGTACGTTATATTTA
Organism: Danio tinwini; assembly: GCA_903798205.1. Taxonomy (NCBI): domain Eukaryota; kingdom Metazoa; phylum Chordata; class Actinopteri; order Cypriniformes; family Danionidae; genus Danio; species Danio tinwini. Next base: position 10,032,072 of record CAIGQZ010032997.1, read on the forward strand.
TATATATATATTTCACATGCATATGCAAGGTGACTAAAATTTTTATTAAAATACAAAAGCTACTGAGCCATTAATAGTTTAAAAAGTAAAAAAAAAAAAACTGAACTGAAACTATATTATTAAAAATAAACTTGTGGGACCTAATTTACGTATGACAGTAAAATTATTTTGATTCTATTTTTTTGTGATCTGCTTGAGGTAGGTCAATTTATTTTTATGCTTTTGATTAAATAGCATTAGGAGACCATGCGCCAGACCGTTTCTCTGTGTTTCGCTGGTAATGTCTTTAAATAAATAATTATTTAGGCATATTTAATTATTCATTTATTATTTATGAACAATAATTGAGACATAAATAAGATATAGTAAAACATAATCAAACAACGAAAATGTAAATGAAATTTTATTTCTTTATTGACTGTCTTAGTCCTATCACTTTAAAATACAAATGTTTGTACTTTCATTTTAGTTGTCTTTTATTTCTTTCATTTTATTTTCCAAAATGAATCCTCATTGCACTTAGCAATAATAATATTTTACAATAATAATAAACCTTGTTACCAAGTTTTTAATGATTAATGAAGGGATTATAATGCTTTGTTTTATTGTTTCATCTTCATTTACAAATGGCAGAGTATTTCCATCTGCTGTATATTTCTGTCCATTCGCATCTCGTCCCTTTGTGCCCCCTTGTGGCATATACACAAACTGCGGTTATACCTAAAAGCACGTTCTAACTTCTTTAGTGCGGCGACAGTACGACTTGCGGCGGTAATGCTCCTTTTAAAATGTCACCCACTGTACATAAAAAAGAAAATAATATATATGAACACAAACAAGAGAGTGATTATTATTATGTTAAAAAAGTAAAATTAAAACCAAAAACACACAAACAAACAAGTAAGAAAAGCAACATATTTTGAAAACGTAGCCCGATATACATTTCTGGAGATTGCAAATTATGTAACAGGAGTTACGTATGGTTGCATTTCATCCTTAAAATTAATGCTACAGGGTGGTATGACGCCTTACCTTTTTACGTTCACCAGCTGATCACCTACCTCCATGTGGACGGCTTTTCTGCTGTTACCAGTTTCTTGAGTAGCTCACCATGTACGTTGGCAGACATGAGACACAGAGGATTTAATCCAGATGATGGGGTTTGAGTGTGACGAAGAACGATTCCAGAAAGCAAGACAAAAACAGAAGCCAAAAAATAAAATAAACAAGTAAATAACAGGGTGAGAATAAAAACATGGTAAAAACCAGGCGAAGGGCTTTTCTATTTCTGGATTGCTTTTTAAAACTGTTGGTTGGGTTTAGGGAAGCAGGTGTCTGGGTCAATTGGTGCTTTTGAAAACACTATCGGTTGGGTTTAGGGAAGTAGGAGGGTGGATCAGTCAGTCAGTCGATAGCGGCCTCTAATGGATATATGTGAGAACAGCAGGCATGAATGGCACTCGCAAGATAAATTTGAGATCTCAAAAAGCGTACATAGTGGCCACTGGTGGATTCGTGAAAACAAAAACTGCAAAAATATTTCGCGCTCTTAAGAAATGCGTATAGCAGTACATTTTCAGAATGAGCCTGGGTTGGAAAAAAAGTGTGAAAATAATAATAAATAAATACACACACACAATATGTATGCATTCAGATGAATGACTCTCTCTTGCTTATGATACCTGGCAACAAGAAACAGGCAGAGTTAAAAGGCAGGCAGAGTTAAAAATTGTGAATGGGCCTTGTCTGTGTTTTTTTTTTTTTTGTTTTATTTTATAAGTATCCTTATTTGAATATGTCATTGTCTGAATAAGGATAGCATTACTGCACTGTTGTAGCAGTGGTGTTGATTTTGCATAAATACAGGTGTCGCTAGCGGAATTTTCTAGGAGCTAATTTAATTTTGAACACAGTTGTCACTCTTGTAAATAACTGCACAGAATGTGATTGAACACCTGGAGGAGTGACAGCCTATACTGGCGTCGCTCCAGTCATGTTTAAATAAAGCCAATGCCATTCATTTCAGTGCAAACACACATCTTTTCTATGCAAATAAGGCTTAGTTTAGTCACAAGTTACAAATGCTGCCTATCATTGCCATTTATTATAATGCTTTGTGCAGCTACCAAAGTAAACATTATGTAAATTATGCTATTTTAATTTATATATTATTGTTTTTGATTGGTTGTTTGGTTGTTTGGTTGTTTGGTTGGTTTGTTTGATTGATTGATTGATTGATTGATTGATTGATTGATTGATTGATTGATTGATTGATTGATTGATTGATTGATTGATTGATTGACTGATTGATTTTTAAAGTTGTCAGAATCAAAAATTATTCCAAGAGTCAAGAAGAGTCATGTTCTTGCAGCAAAGGAACAATACATAATAAATACAAGAGGCTCCATTCTGGCCATTTTCCTCAAACAGGCATTTGAGTTCACATCAGGACATCACAGTAAACATTTATTGGGCCCTCAGGAATACCTATTTAGAAGGTCTTGTGAGCTGTGCCTCGGTGATGTGTTCAGACACCGAGTGGACATGTGCTAAACATAAATATAAATGCTTCAATAGGAGCACAGTGGACTACAGAACGAATTGTAACATGACACATCTCATAATTGTGATTTTAATGGGAAGTGATATGGCAATGGGATGATGCACAGCGCCAAATGATTATGCTTTAAACATTTTGACAATTTAACGGAAGGGTTTATTTGGCTACAAATAGCAAGGACCTTGACAGTCATTTGTTTTTCAGCCTAGCGTCACTTTATTTTTGTCTTACAGGAGATATTCACCTCAAATTTTATTTTTATTGGTCATCGTTTACTCATCCTCATGCTATTACAAACACTTCTTTCTTTCTTTTTTCTTTCTTTCTGTCTTTTTTCTTTCTTTTTTTTCCTTTTTTTTCCGAGGGATATAAAAGTTTGACAGATTTTTTTATATATAATTTTTATGCAATATCAAGTCAGTGCCAAGTTTATTTTTTGTGTTATTGTAATTTTTCATTCTGTATGATTTGTTCCATTGTTTCAAAATAACAGTTACAATTATGCACTCACAAAAACAGAGTTATAATTATCTGTCTTTTTTATCCCTAATATATTTGAATGAATGTAATCCCTATTTTCAACACAGATGTGTCGCACTTGTTATTTTTGTGTGAAGTATATTCCTTACCTGCATCTGACACAATTGCCATTGATCCACAAAACAATAAACACATATTTAACACAAGGTTGGGGTAAATCGTTCTGCATTTTATTTTTATTTATTTATTTATTTATTTTGTTATTTATTTTTTCAACTAAGTTTTGGATCTATTAAGAGTAAAAACTGAAGAACAGACTTCTGTTGCTATTTTAAGGATGGAAAAATACGCTCTATGCCCCGGTGCATGGTCTAACAGGATTGTGCTTATTCTCTTAATGAGTTATTAGTGGATTTTGAGCATAACATGCATTAAACCAATCAGAGTCTCATCTACCATTCACTTTTGGTAGATGGCACATTTGCTATTTACATGACGGACTGGGAAAAAACTGAATGCTTCACTAGCGAGAAAACAGTTAAACACACCATCTGCAAAGCTAGGATAAAGAACGAGCCTCCTCTATTGCACGTCTTTACTTTTTCTTTACTTTTACTCTTTGCTCCTTTACTTTTGTGGATAAGGAGACTGTGTTGGACATACTCCACTGAAGACATCCATTAGCCTACATATTTAATCTCGCAAAATCAAAGTTTTGTTTTAAAACTATTTCTAAATTCAGTTCTAATTTCCAGCAAACTAATAAATGAATAATAATTTCGAAGTGTGATAAAAAACTGAGATATCCAAACACACGTCCTATTCTTATGCCCCATATGGTGATGCATACGTCTCCAAAACCTGACATGTGAACAAATTTAAACTTGTTTTTATTAAAACAAATATAAATATGTATATCATAAAAAATAATAAGATTTTACAAATGCAAATTGTCATGAATAAATTGAAGAAGCCCCCTGAGATGAGACATGGACATGCTGTACATCCTGTGTGTATTAGGCAATGTGTAAGCGTTTGAACCCACACAGGCACATAACTAAGTAGCTCTGCGCTGGACTTTAGACATGCTTTAAGATGGTCAATGGCGGGCATTGACAATACAGTTGCTAATTATTATTAGAAATGTGGCGGTTCATTCTGCTGTGGCAACCTCTGCAAAAGTAAGGAAAATGAATGAATAGAATAGAATAGAATAGAATAGAATAGAATAGAATAGAATAGAATAGAATAGAATAGAATAGAAATGTTAGTTTATACCATGCTATGTGGCTTATTTTTGCCTTCCTTTAAATGTGCAGTAATGTGTAAAGTGCTTTTAATGTTATTTATATATTTATTTAAGGAGATAATGTTAATTGGTCCCAAATATTCTTCCCAAACTTAATAATTATTATACACTCTCAGAATTAAAGGTATGAAAGCTGCCACTGGGGTTATATCTTTTCAAAAGGTACACATTTGTACTTTAAGGGTCCATATTGGTACCTCAAAGGTATGTATTCGTACCTAAACATTTCAAGAGGTACACTTTTGTAGTCTTTAGGTAATAATATAAGGAGTTTAGATGCAAAAACCTCTAAGTGCTGTCTGAAATTTTCATCTAAAATTAGCATTTTTCTCAGGTTGTTGTTTGTAGTTTTCATTTTACCCTTAGTTCAAAGAATATGTTATTTTCCTTGCCTTTAAAATGAAATAACTGAACATAAACATAGGAGGCTGAGAAAAGCACAAGGACAATTTCAGACGGCACTTAGAGGTTTTTGTATCTGAAGTCTTCATATGTACCCTTGAGGTATTAATAAGGACCCTTTAATTACAAATGTGTACCTTTTGAAAAGGTACCATCCCAGTGACAGCTTTTGTACCTTTATTTCTGAGAGTGTAAGCAGAGAATAAAAAGTTTATTGAGCTTAAAGTCAGTTAATGGTTTGTTAATAATGCTAATCATACCTTAAAGAAAGACCAAAAAGAAACATGAGTGAGAAAATGATGCAAACTATCCCTTTAACAGTTTTTGCACCACCATGTCTTATGGGCTATGTGACTACCTCCCATTTTGCTTTCAATTTGCACTTTTGGTTTTGGTTTAGTCATTAGGAAATAGATGTGAAACCCAGCATTGGGATAATGGCTTTTTCATTAGCGATTGGATGTGAAAGCTTTAAACGTCTGATGTATGCCCAGACTTTCATCAGGTGATTGTCCTGTATGGCACAGCAAAAAGAAAAGGGAAAATTGCATTGCACAAAGCTACCCCATACCATGTTAATAAATTGATTAAATTTTTAGATTTGAAAATAGGCATCGCGGCACAAAAAGATCTTATGTGTTTGTTTCGGCACAGCTGGCCTAGAATTCAGTCCTATCAATTTCAGTCCCTCTAGACACTAAATAGGATACGCAGAAAATGCATTGCAGCATAAACCAATGAAATATCGCAAATTCATTATACACATGGGGTTGCTTTGGAATCATAAATGTGTAACAAGTAAGGGTATTGAGACTGAAATTGAAAAGTTGTTTGGGCTGGAAAACGGACTGCTATCATAAAATGGGCTATAAACATGCTGGAGATTACAGCTGTAGGCAAGGAGGCAGAGTTTGGCTGGTTAGTTTCGTCAGTTAGTTTTTGCTTATCTGCCATATGTCATGCCTACAGCATTCTCTGGGCAAAATGCATCTTTCTTCATTGACCATTCAAAAGCAGCCTTGTAAAAATCACTTTGGTTTAAAACTCAGTGTGTGCATTATCCTTGGAGTCTTTCTGCAGGTTAAGTTCAATTCACCTTTATTTCTATTGCGCTTTACAATGTAGATTGTGTCAAAGCAGCTTCACATAGAAGATTATAGTAAAATGAATCAGGGTCAGTTCAGTTTTCAGTGTGGAAGTTCAGTTTAGTTCAGTTCAGTGTGGTTTAATATTCACTGCTGAGAGTTCAAACACTGAAGAGCAAATCCATCGATGCACAGCTCTACAAGTCCCGAACCATGCAAGCCAGTGGCAACAGCGGAAAGGAAAAAAACTTCACCAATTGACCAAAGTGAAGAATTTAAAAACCTCCTGAGAAACCAGGCTCAGTTAGGCACAACCATTTCTCCTATGGCCAAACGTCTTGTGCAGAGCTGCAGTCTAAGCGCCGGAGTCTGGAGAGCGCTGGACGTAATGTGTAATGTATATTTATATAGCGCATTTATTGTGTATGGTCGTACACCCAAATCGCTTCACAATCATGATGCAGGTCTCTCCAAAGCACCACCAGTGTGCAGCATCCACTTGGATGATGCGACGGCAGCCACAGGACAACGGCGCCAGTGCGCTCACCACACACCAATTATTGGTGGAGTGGAGAGACAGTGAAAGAGCCAATTCGGTGGATAAGGGATGATTGGGAGGCCATGATCATAAGGGCAGAGAGGGAATTTAGCCAGGACACCGGGGTTACACCCCTACTCTTTTACGAGAAGTGCCATGGGATTTTTAATGACCACAGAGAGTCAGGACCTCTGTTTAACGTCTCATCCGAAAGACGGCGCCCACTGACAGTGTAGTGTCCCCTTCACTTTCACTGGGGGATTAGGACACAGACCGCAGGTTGAGCGCTCCCTGCTGGCCTCTCTAACACCACTTCCAACACCAACCTAGTTTTCCCATGTGGTCGTCCATCCAGGTACTGACCAGGCTCAGCCAGGCTGTGGCTATCGTGGAGAAGCTGCAGGTAGGAGTGGTCACCGGCTGGTGTACAGGCTGTCCCTTTAGGATCAATGTAAGGACCCGTCTGTCTTATTAGGATCAGTCTCATGCTCTCCACTCCTCCATAACCACCACAGCAGCTGCTCAGGATACGGCCTGGTCCAGGATTATGGAAACCTTGGGAATAATAAAAAAAGACTAACATAAGCGCAGATGCCGTTCAAATTATAATGTCTTTTGGGAAGTGTTCCTGGCTCCCGTTGCCCTAAATAATGCAGACTAACAATCCTTTAGAGGATTTGCATTTCAACAGCATTTGTGTTTTATGTGTATACTAATGCAAAGAGATGTGTCTTTAATTCAGTTTTAAACTGACAGAGTGTCTGCTTCCCGAACTGTGCTAGGAAGGCTGTTCCATTGGGTTACATTGTTATCCAAGAAGGTCAACTGTTGTGTTTTTATTTGCATTTTTATGAGTGAATCCATTCAACCAAATTTATTCAAAAATGCTGATTCACTCATATTTACAGCACACGGATGGCAATGAAACACTGAGCTTGCTCATAATGTACTGTTGGGGATGTTTTCATCCACTCTGGGGTGATTTTGTGTCTAACTTGACCATAGCTTTTTCTGTGTTTCAGCTAGCAAAATGCATTTAGGTAACAAAACTTATTTTGACACATATTTTGAAAAAATGCTTTGGATTTTTTTTTTAACTCAACAATACATTCTGGGCAAATACTACCCTTTTGTTGTGTGAGGGATGAAAACATCCAGTAAATTAAACTGGTGTAAAAATGCATCAGATAAATATATATAATTTTTCAGATTTGTTTGCATAAATCTGTTAATCAACCACAGTCCTAATCAAAACTACTAAATTGCTTTGAAAATCAATGATGAAAATCAATGACAATCATGGTTTTAACTCTTTAATTGCCAAGTTCATAAATGATGTCACTGATTTGGTTAAAAATACACACAAAATCAATTTAGATCTTTATTAATCGTTGAATGATTCATAGAACCAGTTTATTCAAACATACTGATTCATTTATAAATAAAATGTGACAGCATTTATGTATAAGTAGATGTAACATTTATTCAGCCAATTAATTATTAATGAATCATTGAGAAAAATCAGCAATTGGTTCTCTTTAGGACTGAGTCATTGAATGAATCACTTATCAGATTCAATTAAAAACACAGATTCATTAAAGAAAGACAAGAGTATATATAT
>CAIGQZ010032997.1:10040166-10054214 GCA_903798205.1 Danio tinwini
GTTATACAGCATATGCTTTACACAGCGGATGCCCTTCCAGATGGGAAACCCCCATACACTGCATGTTTATATGTTTAACTGAATCATTCTAATCATTGAATCATCCACTTATTTGTTAAAAAATGCTGACCATTTGGGAACGAAACATGAGTAAATTATTATCCGTTGATTCATTCAGGTAAAAGCAATATCTCATAATTATTGTACCCTTTTGTGCTTAAATAACAGTGGTGTGATATTGCTTTAACATAAAACTTGACTTTCCAGTTGGCTCTAATATGGTTAAAACAGCATAAATTTGATCTTTTATTTATAAATTTTTTTGCCCCCACAATTCAGTGATGATGGTCAATGCGTGTTCTCGATTATTGTACAATTGAAATATTTGTTATGTCCTTCAAAGTGCAAAAATGGAAAGAAAAACTTTCTCATGCAAAATTCATACACCAGTTTTCCATTTAATAAGACTGATAATGATAATTAGGCCCCCGAATGGGAGTGTTTTCCTCCGTAATTGCAGACTTACTCAATGCCAGCTGACATATCTCTCAGCAAATGGATATAGATGGGCCTTCGCAACATCCGCATGAATAAACAAAGGATCTGTGCCCTCCGTCTATGACAGCCGAAGTGAACTGCAGCCATTCAAGATTTCTCCGCATTGCACGGAATTGTGCACATCAATTAGACTCCAGCGTGGTATTCTGTTTTCAGGACAAATTCTCTCGCCCCGTTTCCCAGCGGTCTCTGTAGTGTACTTGCAAAATAATTTAGTTTAGCAGCTTGTCATGAGAGGTACTGTGGAGAATTCTCTCTCTTTGTCACTGGCAGCTACTGGGTTTGCCATACCGTGGCACCTGTTTGCTGTGATCCCCCGAGCTTTGTTGTGCTGAATTGTAAATCCAGGAGATTGTTTGTTCTTGTACAGTAGATGGAATTTATTAATGCATTAAGAATCATGCCCGAAGTTGAACCCAGTAAGCCTTAAGCCTGACAAGTGAAATATATTTTGCTCTATTTCTCTTTTTTTTTAAAGGAACCGCTTACTGAACCTTAACATATCAAATAATATATACACAGGGTGTTTGCGGGGTCTTAAAAAGTATTAAAAGTTGATAAATCAATGTAGAGAAATTAAAGGCTCCTAAAATGTATTAAAAAGTCTTAAATGGTATTTTGCTGGGTATTAAATTTTATATCATTTTTGATTATGCAATGTGTGGTTGTACTGTAAGCTAAAGTTTGCCTGAATTAAATCTGTGAATATCAGGATGCTGTGTAGTTTATGGAATCCATGAAATCCTACTAGATTTGACATCATGCTGCTTTGTTTACTGCAGTAACCAAGACAATGCATTATTTCTGCAGTTATATAGGCGGCAAAATGCTGAACTAGCTAGATTTAATAGATTTTCATTCAGTATATGAAAAATGTTTTAGTTTTGGTTTAGTTTCTTACATTAATAGAGTGGAGGAACTATGACGTCACCTTGTAGGCGAATTGGCTGCTAGCATAAAACTGGTTCCCTCGATAAATTCCCTATAGGATTTCCCCATAAGCTTTTCGAAAATTGCAAATAACAAGTTCTGTGTTCAAACACATTGCATTACACGTACACGTTTTGTCCAGCCGGATAATCCTCACACGAAAATACAACTTTTAGCACTTTTGGATCTTGAATGCAAACGCAAGAACTGAAAAGCTAACATTAGGCTATAAACATACTACAGCCTTCGGGGTGCTCGCCTGTGATGCCAGCACCATTCTGCTACAGACAACTCTTCAAGTTTATTTTTTAGAATTATGATCTATGACAATGATTTACGCTCTTGGTTTATTATATTATAATCCACGCTATATATTATAAACAAATAAATACGCAAAAGCACATAGACCTACGTACCTTTTGGGTAGTTTTTACATGGGAAATACATTTTGTTTTGCTTTACAGTTGTTGTAAAAGTTTTAAAACTGTACGTATAAATGTGCCTACATAGTATTATCATAAGACACATTTAAATAAGTTTATCGCTCGCATGCATAAAGCCCGCTTACCTTAGTAATAGATGACAGAAATGAGGCGTGAGGGACAAGTCTAATGTTATATGCCTGCAAGTTTCATCATGGGCACAGAACAACATTCAATATTCTTTTTTTTGTCTCCGAGTACAGTGAAAAGCAGCCCATACAGTCACATATGCTGGACATTAAGGAGGAGTGTAAATACTGCAGTTATGACAGAGTTAAATGTGTTCAGATGAAGAAAAAAAACAACGAAAAATCTATTGATCACGTTAACATGACATAACATGTATTACACATTTATTCACATGTTTGCATTACTGACAGCAGGAAAGAGACAGGCTGCACTGGTAAGCAGTATCCTCATAATGTCGTTTAATTAAAATAAATGATCAACAAATTAATCTGTCTTGACAGTCTTTACAAGTGAAGGCATTATCTACACACAATATGTGTTCCCAATTAGAAAAATACTACAAACTATAAAACACTATTCATGAAAATACTTAAATCACAGACAAATCCAAATGCCCAACACAACAAGCTGCGTTCCAGACCAGTTCAGCTTGATGACGTATAATGTTCAGACACCGCCTGTAGTCCCAATTAGCAATTTGATAGCAACTGTCTTTTTAAATAAGCAAAACCGATTTAAAAAATCAAGAATGTGATGTAACTGATGTGTTTTATGATGTAGAATAAAACGTGAAAGTATTTTGAGTTTGCGTTAGCCACAGACCTTATTTAAGAGCTTTAACTGAAATCCCATTGAAAAAAACGATTGACTTTAGGACAAGGGAACGGGAACTGCTAAAATGCTAACTCGCGTTCGGGTTTTTGCATACAAATTGACTTCATAGTTCCCCCACTAAAAACTTGCCAGTGTTTCCGGTTGAAACCTAAAGGGGTTTTAAGGTTTGAAATGTATGGAAAGAGTCTTAAAAAAGGTCTTAAAAGGTATTGAATTTCACTCTTTAATTCCTGTATATACTCTGATACAGTATGGTTATACTTTACAATAAGGTTGCATTAGTTAATGTTAGTTAATGCATTGAACAATACATTTATAACAGTTATTTTATTACAGTTGATCATTGTTAGTTTGGTAACTCACTGTGCATAAACTAACGTTAACAAGCATGAATTTTGGATTTTAATAATGCATTAGTAAATGTTGAAATATCATTAATACATGCTGTACAAGCATCTCTGATACTTAGTTAATGTTAGTAAATACCCTCATTGTAAAGTGTGACTATATATACAGTATAATTGATGCTTTGATCAAGTCTCTATGATGCATATTTAACCTGTTAGCCATCCCTCACTTTTGGGGATTTACACCTACGTACCTAACTTTAAATACAGTTTAACAGTTCTTGACTCCAGTGAGCTACAAACATGAATTAGGTATCTTTGGAAAGAAGACGCTTTGAGCTTTACTATGGTAAAAATTACCATGTAAATACCATATAAAAAGCATAAATGAAAAGTTATACATTATGAAGTATTGTGTTCAATGTTTGTTTTTCCATATACAGACACAGGAAACCATTAATCTAATGACCTAGAAAAAATATATATCCTGTAATCCAAGTGTCTTATGATTTTATATTCTGAATTTGATGAAGATGGCATGAGAAATAAGATTTCTGTAAAACTTATTCTGAGACTTCATCGGTGTCCTTCTCACCCTCACCCTCAGAGGCATTTTCTCAAAAATGTTTCTCCCAAACTAAAACAGTAACAGTTGCTGAATAATTCGATCTACATTCACAGTCCATGTATCTTTGGAAAGAAGACACTTTGGGCTTTATTATGCATAATCTACAGTTTATAATTTTCAAAATGAAAAAAGTTATAGATGCTTAAGTAATGTAAAACAATTTGCACCGCACTCAACATTTTATTATTTCATAAACAAATATATAAATTTGTCCTGGAGCAATGCTGAAAAGAAATAGGTGAAACTCCACACATCTCCTGAGTATATGTTCTTAAATTTGCAATTAGCAATATTTGATCAAGCAATATCATAAAATAATATTTCTGGAATTATTTTTCTAAGACAACGTCTTGTGATTTTCTCCCTCTCCTTGTGGAGAAGCAGTCTGATGACCACAGATGTACTGAAGGTTTCTAACAACTATCTCAATGTTTCACACTTCTTTTTTCTTATTCTAAAATAATAGACAAATATTATAAATTAGATAAATGTATAGTGTGTGATTTATTTGAGCACAAAAAGTACACTGTGTGAAATGAGTCCAGTGCAAATGCAGCAAAAGTTAGTCTTCATCCATTTTAACATTTTTTCAAAAATGTTTAGTGTTTTTATCAGAGCTTTTATATCTTGAATGTTACAAATATTGTATATGGATGCATTTATTATAATATATGTGGATACTAAATGTATGGATGCTTGAGACAAATTTTGGTTACATAGCTTAAAGCCTAAAAAAAATATATATAAGAATTAATTTAATAAGAATTTATTTATATTTAGAAGACCTGTGAGGTTAGTTATATTATCCACTTGATCTGATATTTTTCAAAAACAACATCCAGGTTATTCTAAAGTGTCCAAGGACCTTTTAGGACGGCTGCATGTGCAATTTCCACATTTAAACAGTGTCTTGGGCTGTTGCACTATTGATTGTGAGGTCAATGTTATAGAGCAGCTGTACTGGATATTTCAGGCGATAGAGTCCATGTGAGCTGTGTAATCCATCATACAAGAGCACCTCAGGCCTCTGTTAAACCTACAAAGCACCTACATGAACCCAAAGAAAAAAATAAAACACGAGCTCAGTGCACAGGAAGCACAAGCTTCTTGTCACAAGCTTTAATTAATGAGCACGGGCTTCTAAAAAGCAAGCGTGAAGATGCCAAGGTGGAGTTTCATGTGAGAGGGGCGAAAGGTGTGAGTAATGTGCTGATACGAAACCTACAAACTGAGATGCCTAGACACTCAAGAGGTGTGCTGCCCCAAAGAGCAAACCGATTTCTGTAGATCACTTCAATAGCTTTATACCTGCTATTAACATGCCTGTTCACTTCAGCGAGCAGATTGCAATCAGATTGTATGTTTCCTAGGGACAGATAAAATGCGATCAGATATCTGTCCAGATACAATATGCAAGTCTGGGGAGATTTTATAAGAGCTTTACTAAACTACTACTTTAAGGCCCCATTTACACTAGTATGTTTTAGTTTTAAAACGGCGTTTTAGAATGAAATGATCCGCGTCCACACTAGCGTTTCACCCAGCGTTTCTGAACAGCTCTCCGTCTACATTAAAACGGTGAAAACGCATATCACGTGACCATACACACACTCTCTGGCATGCACTGCAGCGTGCTTTGAGCACAAAACCATATGAGAGCTGTGCACGTCAGACTGTTTATCAAGGATCTCCCGCTGGATCTAATCTCACTATATTTGTTAAACGTGATATTTAATTCATCTTGTTGTCTATATCTAATTACATATTCCCCGACTTTGGTCTTTTGAATCTATTACTTGTTCTCAGGTAACGTGTTTTGGCTGAGCGCAAAGATAAGTTAGGTTAATATCTTAATTAACGTAACCACGTACACTGATTCTGCACATCTGACTGATTGCTTGCCTTTATTTTCTCTATTGTATAAACTTATTGTGCGTTACACTTTTATAATAGCCATTATTAATTATTAAAACTGATGATTCAATGAAAGAGAGGGTATGTTTTGTATTTTCAATGAAAATGAAAGGAGGCTATAATGTTATAGGCTCCTTTTTGTTATAAATATGCTAAAGATGACGCTCATATTATGCAGCTACACGACGCCTCAACATTTCTGCTGTCTGTCAAGTTGCTAATATCAAAATAAAATAGGCAGTTCCTCATGTCATGTTTTCATTTTATTGTTAAGAAAGTGAAACAGCATAGCCAGGGTGATGTGAATGACTTTTTAAAGTACTCACTCGGGAGTTTGTTTTCCATATCAAACCTGCGAAGTCTGAACTTACAAGGAGAGGATGCAGGACTGAACTGTGTGAAGGCTACTTAATATTGAGGAAAAGCCCCAATCAGATAGGTGAATGTCTGCAGCCCTGCCTTCGTTTTCAGATGTCTCAGTTTTTCCCCATATTCTCTGAGACGGAGCAGCAATGTTTTAGAATGAAAACGGCCTCTTCAGCATTTCCAAAATATTTCGTTTTCGGGGCTCGAAAACTCTGGCATACTGTGGATGGATGGCGTATCCGTAGCAAAACTTATGCGTTTTAAAACTAAATTGTATTAGTGTAAACGGGGCCTAAATGTTTAAAGTGTTTAAATAATGTTCAAAATTATTTGAATGCAATAATTTGTCTGTTAAAAAAAAATATCATATCTCTAAAATATCTCTTGTCTGTTATAAATTGTCACAATTATAAAATATCTGTAAGGAATTATCACATTTGAACTAGTTAACCATACATCGTTCTGAATGCTATTGTATTTCACTTTTCACAGTTAAAAGTAGGGTTTAGTATGACAATAATCAAGGGATAAGTATTTTAGTTTGTGATCTACAACCCTTTAAAGCCCAGTTTTAACCCTTTGACTCATACAATTACACCCATGTGATCAGTCTAGACTGATCACTGGAACTCAAATCACACTGGATCAATTTGAGCATTCAGTTATTCACATGATCAACTGCAAAACTTGCATTTGGGACAGAATATAATGTATGTGGTGCTTGTCATCAATAATTTTTTAACCCTTATGTACTGTTTAAATTTACTACTCTTTTTTTATGTTAGGAATGAAAACATCCCCTTAATTGAACTGCTCGAAAAATGCATCAGATAATATATTTTTTTCAAATATTTTCGCATAAATCTGTAAATCAACCTCAGTCCTGATCAAAACTACTAAATTGTTGAGAAAATTACAGAATTGTAACTGTTTAATTGCCAAGTTCACAAATGATGTCACTGATTTGGTGAAAAAACACACACAAAATGACAGATTTTCAATATAAAAAGTAATTGTGGACTAGGGTTGTCATGATACTGGAATTTGGTACCAATCGATACTAAAGTTTTAAAAACGTCCATTTTCCTCTGACATTTGAGCATTACTGAGCACGTTTTTAAACAGCACTGATTTGCCGTTGTGTTCCCGTGCTCAACAGAATAGACTGTCATTGGCTGTGAAGCTCATCAGTTCACCGAACACACCGCTGTTTACTGAGGGTAACCACAGATACAGGGACACTGGAGTGTTTCAAAGTCATGTCAATTAGCTGGTTTGTCTATAAGCTGACATACAAATGATCCGCTGATAAATTGCAGCAATTTTTATGCAAAAAAATATACAATTGAAGTTAAAATTATTAGCCCCCCTTTGATTTTATTTATTTATTTATTTATTTATTTATTTTATATTTCACAGTATGTCTGATAATATTTTTTTTATTCTGGAGAAAGTCTTATTTGTTTTATTTCTGCTAGCATAAAAGCAGTTTTTAATTTTTTAAAAGCCATTTTAAGGTCAAAATTAATTTTAGCCCCTTTAAGCTATTTGTTTTCAATAGTCTACAGAACAAACCATCATTATACAATAACTTGTCTAATTACCCTAACCTGCCTAGTTAACCTAATTACCCTAGTTAAGCCTTTAAATGTCACTTTAAGCTGTATAGAAGTGTCTTGAAAAACATCAAGTGAAATATCAATTACTGTCATCATAGCTAAGATAAAATAAATCAGTTATTAAATATGAGTTATTAAAACTGTTATGTTTAGAAATGTGTTGAAAAAAATATCTTAACTAAACAGAAATTGTGGAAAAAATAAACAGGGGGGCTAAAAATTCTGACTTCAACTATATATATATAATCTGATGCATTTTTACAGCAGTTAAATTTAGTGGATGTTTTCATCCCTTACATAACAAAAGTGTAGTAAATTTGCCCAGAGTTTATCATTGAGTTTTTTTTTTCCTAAGCTTTTTTTTAAAATATGTGTCAAAATAAGATTTGTCATGAAAAATCCTTCTGGCTAGCTGAAATAGAAAAAGACACAAAATCACCCCAGAGTAGATGAAAATATCTCCAAGAGAACATAAGGGTTAAACAAATAATAGACAAATACAAATAAGTACTAGCAAAACATACAATTTATAACACAGATGTCTATGGAGACATAATAATAATAATAATAATAATAATAATATAATATTAATAATTAGACAATGTGTTTTATTGTACACTGATGCAAGCTGTTTGTCTTACTAGAAAATTTACTCGATTCTTCTCTAGTTTATCGACATGTTGTAAATCCAGCAGCTCTAATCTCTCCAGTCCAGCCCAGTCTAACATGGCGGCACCCATTATCCCTCATAGATCAAATCGTATAATCAATATTAAGCTGTTTAAACAATTTAATACATGTACGAGAGTCAGAATATCAGCTTATTTCAGAATATAACATTTGTAAATATGCTCCAGTTTCCCTCCCAACCCAAATACATGTCAATGAGAAAGAGAATGAGAGTGTGATTGTGTGAATGAGAGAGCGTATGAGTGTTTTCCAGTACTGGGTTGCAGCCAGAAGCGCAACCACTGTGTAAAACATGCCAAAGTAGATGGAGGTTCATTCCTCTGTGGCAAGAGCAGGGACTAAGCTGAAGGAAAATGACAGAATGAATAAGTTTGTAAATATTTGCAAAAAAATAAAAGCAAAAACTATTTGGTTGCACATGCTAAACTTGACATGTTGCAGCATGCTGTCGAAAGCCCCAGTCAGATCACACAAATTTGTTATGATTTTGGCACAATTTCCTTGACGTAGGGTTTCGTAGGGATTTATATACAACAAATGGGCATCATGACACAAGATTCAATCGTTTCTTCTCGTGCAATGTGGCATAGTTCACGACAACCGATGCCATGCCTGCGACACCATTTCAAAAAGTCTAGCATGTTTACTTTTTTTCTCTTTCTTCCTGATGAGTTCCGTCATGTGGGTAACACTGTGCAACAGGAGCACATCATTTCTTTATCTCAGCTGGTGCTGCTGTTTATGTGCTGGTCAGGTAATAAAAATTAGGCTGCATATTTACTTATGAGTGGGTCACGGTTGCATAAGATCAGTCATTGGTTGTGCAAATGTTACCTTTTCTAAAATATTAAGGTGTTAAGGCAATTTTATCTGACAGACTGGCACAAATATGTAGACATCTCCATTTTCATAACGAGTTTATGAGTTCTCTTATCCTTCCAACAGAGTTTGTTCTTCCGAGGTAATCTGGGAACATGTTCAGTCCTGCGAATACATTGCAAAAGCATTTACTGCTTATTCAAATATGTCATTAATAATGAAAACCTTTAATAAAGGCTGCTCTAAAACTGTGAATATTTCACTTGAATTGCATTTTGGCTAGATTATTATTTTATTTAACAAACCAACACAATCTCAGGGCAATTTGTGTTTTGGCGCATATAGCAGACTTGTTTTGAAGTGCATCACATAATATGTTATTGGTTATGCTTGTTTATAGATAACTGACCAACAAAAGATACATTAAAAATAAGATAAAAATGATAGCAAATGAAATTTGTTTCAAAAAATATATATTTTTTCCAAGAAAAATATACAAATTATATATATTTTTGCGCCCGTCCACTACTCAACTGTGCAAATGGATGATTTGTTTCACTCTGTGGAAATTAAGGATTTAATGAATGCTGATTGTTGTATCACACACCTCAGTTATATACAGTTAGGTGTATACATATTTGGACATTGACACAATTCTAACATTTTTGGCTCTATACACCAACACAATCAATTGGAAATTAAAGCAAGATGGATTTTACTGTCAGCTTTAATTTGAGGGTATTTACATCCAAATCAGGTGAACGCTGTAGGAATTACAACAGTTTGCATATGTGCCTCCCACTTGTTAAGGGTCCAACAGTTATTGATCGTTTAATTTCAAATCCATTGTGTTGATGTATAGAGACAAAAATATTTGAATTGTGTCAATGTCCAAATATTTCTGAACCTAACTGTATATGGTAATATTTTCATATGTCATAATTTCAAAGATTATGTCTTGAGCATCTGATTTTCCTTGCCGCTGCTGATGTGCTTTCATTTTCTCCGTCTCACTCACAGCAAGTTCAGGCGAAAGAAGTGTTTAATAAGCAACTCTGACAGAAAAAAAAAATACATTTAGATTTCAAAGAAAATATTTTAATATTAAAAAGGAATCATAAGTTTGATCCTATCCATGTCGTAACAAATGCCCTCAAATAATGTAGTTATTAGCTGTCTGCAAGCATCAGTGTTTATTGAGATAAGAAATGAAATTGAGATAAGAAATATTGTTATAGCAACACTTGTGACTGCTTTGGGAAATAACGCCTGTCATAGACATCACGGGATGACTGATCGTGAAGGAACGTGTAGTCTGGCACATTTGTTACCCACGACAAGTCAAGATTTTATCAAGAAAAAAATTGCATAATAGTGACTTCCGTAACTGACCGGGGCTTAAATACCATCACGTTAAAAACTAATGCAGGGGGGGTTAAAACTTACATGTGAAAAGGTTAAAACCAATTTAAATATTTAAGAGAAATGTTGTGTAGCCTTTACATGTGTAAGATTATGTCGGGATTTACATTTGTGTGTCATTTTTCCTTGATTTTTCAGGAATAATGGGGGAGTACGAGCCTAAAATCGAAGCACATTTTCCCCAGACGGTACTGGCAGCCAAAGGCGTCACCGTGAGGCTGGAGTGTTTTGCCCTTGGGAAGTAAGTCTACTGGCACAACCCCTCCTCCTCCACCCACCCAGGCTGACACTGTGCCACCTGAAGGTGCCTTTCCGTCACACAAAAGCAGAACATTTAGTGCCGGCCCCCCGAAACACCTCTTTTGCTGTTCAAATCATTAATATACATAATCACGACCAATTTAACCAGTCAAACCACTTTCTTTTCAGAGTAGCGAGCCAAATGCGTCCTCCAGAGATGAGCTGGCACCAGGAGGATAGCTATTTTTACTCCTAACTGTTAAATGAGCTCTCCACAAGTATTGAACTCTGCGCCATAACTGATATAGTGGCAATTTTGCTGTGATTGGTGTAGAAACAGCGCCGAGATTTGTCCCCCGGGAGCTGTATATTCTGGTAATAGTTGTACAGGGCAGCAGAAGGTGAAGGCCAGGGGTTGTGAGATTGGAGAGTCTGTACGTGCCATTGTTTGGAGGATGCTTTTAATATGTGTTCTGTTCACATATGGTCAAGGATAGCACAGCGAGAAATGAAAGTGGCCAGTGCAGACCCTGAGCCGCGAGGCAGAAAAGCACTCTGACATTCAGTCAGCGCTGCACAACTGGCTTTAAATGATGGACAGATGAGTTTTTTTTTGTACTATGGATGCTTCAGATGTATTTTGCCGTGGCCGGCTGCTTGCTTATATATATAAAGAGATCATGTGGAAAACACACTTTCCTTGAGCAGAGATTTCTGGTGTAACGTTGCTTGTAGTTAAAAGCAAATGTTCAAGGGCTGTGAAGGCAATGATCTGACAAGCTAACCCTCATCTATCTCTCTTATATATATAATATAATATATAATAATATAAATATATATATATTTTTTAGAATTGTGTAACGGAGATGATTTTTTCAACACATTTCTAAACATAATAGTTTTATTAACTCATTTCTAATAACTGATTTATTTTTATCTTTGCCATGATGACAGTACATAATATTTGACTAAATTTTTTTTCAAGGCACTTCTATACAGCTTAAAGTGACATTTACATGCTTAACTAGGTTAATTAGGGTAAAAGGGCAGGACAGGGTAATTAGGCAAGTTATTGCATAATGATATAGCTTTAAGGGGCTAATAATTTTGACCTTAAAAGGGTTGATCTTTTGACCTTGCTTTTATTCTAGCTGTAATAAAACAAACAAGATTATTATCTATCAAAACATTATCAGACATACTGTGAAAATGTCCTTGCTCTGTTTAGGTTATATATAAAAAAATATATATATATATATATATATAGAAATATATATATATATATATATATATAAAAAAAGAAACATTCAAAGGACTTTTAATAATTCAGATTTCAAATAATAAAACAAATAATAACTTGATTTTACTTAATGATTTGTTATCAGAAGTGGCTTATATGAAGGCAAAGGCCTCTAGATTATGCTTATTTTACCAAAATAAAATATGATCATGTGCTGATTTTTAATTATTTAATTAGGACAGTAAGGTCTGATTTTCCTTAGACAAAAGTCTTGTCACTTAACAGAAATAATGTACAGTATAGAATATAAAGTTATGGTGCAGTGGAAAAAGAATGAATATTGTGTATGACTCCCATGAGCTTGGAGGACTGCATCCATACATCTCTGCCTCAAATAAGGCATTATTCATTCATCCATCATCTGGAATGGCAAAGAAAGCGATCTTGCAGGACTGCTAGAGTTCATCAAGATTCTTTAGATTCATCTTCAATGCCTGCTACTTCATCTTACCCCAGACATACTCTATAATGTTCATCTCTGGTGACTGGGCTGGCCAGTATATAGCATTTCTGAATATCATTTTCAGTGAATAAAGGTCAAATATTTTGATTTTGAATATTTTATTCAGATTTATTAAACAGATATATTTATTAAAATAACACTTTAGTCACCAACATGTTAAGAAAATCTAAATATAATACATTTATAATACATAATTCAAAAATATATAAATAATAATAAAAACTATACAATTTCAGTAGTGTTATTTTTTGTTTTTCTTGATTCTTCCCTTATTTTCAATTTTTATTGAATATTTCTCTCTAACATTTAAATTTGTTCTACTAATTTATTTACTCATTATAACTTATTTTGTTAGATTAGCTTTAGATTTAGTTATGGTACTGACTAATTTAATGTATATTGCAAGACATCCTTTAGAAAATATGAATTTAAAAGAGATTTATGAGGGGTGTACTCATATATGCTGAGCACTGTATATATATATATATATATCATGTGGTATATTATTTTAAAGTACTAAAAAAGTTAAATAAAATCACTACTGCAAAATAAAGTATTTGAAAAGTGTAAATAAACAGGCAATTGTTCCTTTTTATATATTTTTTTGAATTATAGTAAATTATAGTAAAAAAAAAAAAAAGCCAGCACCTAGCTCTCTGCAACATAGTCACCCACTCAAGCTAAGCCTGGCCAGTACCTGGATGGGAGGGAGAAAAGCTAGATTGTTGCCAAAAGTGGTGTTACTGAGACCAGCAGGGGGTGCTCAACCTGCTGTCTGTGTGGGTCCTAACGCCCTGGTAGAGTGAAGTGGACTCTATACTGCTCAGTGAGTGCTGTCATCTCAGATAAGAAGTTAAACCGAGGTTCTGACTCTCTGTGGTTGCAAAAAATCCCAGAATGTCTTTAGAAAAAGAGTAGGAGTAGGAGTTTTGCCAAATTTGCCGACTAGCCATCATGGTCTTCTAACCATCCACATTTCATAATTGGCTTCAACACTGTCTTCCCTTCATCAATCAGCTGTTGTGTAGTCTGGCACAATATGGCTGCCGTCGCACCATCTAGGTGAATGCTACACACTGGTGGTGGATGAGGAGATTCCCCTCAAAAATGTGTAAAGCGCTTTGAGGGTCCAGAAAAGTGCTATATAAATGTAAGAAATTATTATTATTATTATTATTTCTTGAAGTTACTACGATTCCCAGACACAACACATGACAACCATGCCCTCTTCTTTGCCCCTAGTGTCTGTTTTAGGATGCATGAGATGGTAGCTCTGTTTTTTTAATATCCAAAAGTAATAATTAGAGCAACTATTATAAGGATTTTTCTAAACACACAGCTGGATGTGTGATGCGTGAGATTTTAAACTAGTAGTTACTTCTTGACTATAGCACTTCAGTTTCATAGTCTATGTGTAATTGATAGTATAGCAAGAATGGTGGCGTTTTTTTTTACAATCAATAATT
>CAIGQZ010032997.1:10055966-10081312 GCA_903798205.1 Danio tinwini
ATTGATGTATGTATTTATTTATGTTTTATTTATTTATTTATTGATGTATGTATTTATTTATATATTTATTTATTTATTGATTGATTGATTGATGTATGTATTTATTGATTAATTGATGAATGTATTTATTTATGTTTTATTTATTTATTTATTTATTTATTGATGTATGTATTTAATTATTTATTTATTTATTGATGTATTTATTTATTTATTTATTGATTAGTAAGGTGAATTGTCACTTAATTTAGACAACTTTAAAGGGCACCAAGTATTCACTACTCAATTATTTACACTATTACTGTTTTACTATACTGATATAGTATTTTATATACTATACTGTTTTAAATGCATCCCGTGTGAGCATAAAAGATGTGCTGTATATTAAAAACATAAATAAGGCAATACAAATCCTAATGTTTGAATGAGTTCAGTTCAGCTTTATAGACAGCTTCAGTGAATGAAGAAATGAATGAGATCTTACCTTTGATTATGTCCTACATTTGCTTCTTGTTTATAATTAATCATGCATTTATTATTATTCAGAATATGATCATAAACAAAAACACTAAGACAATTACAGCTGTACTACTAGTAGTTTTCTATCATTTTGGTTGCTAGTTAGCCACTCTTCATTAAATAAATAAATAAATAAATAAATAAATAAATAAATAAATAAATACACAGTTAAATCAAGCAATCAATGCATCAAACAATGCCCTTTTTTGCTACTTTAATATTTTTCTATAAGACCAAATAATGGGAAATATCAACATATATATATATATATATATATATATATAAATAATATATATACATCTGTCTGTTCTGTCTGGTTCTCAAATCTGATTGGCTGTTAGCCATGCTGTATTCTGGAACAGCCTCTTCCCTCTTGTGTTTTACTCTGCAGCAGATCAATAAACTCACTTTGGTTTGACAAATATTGCAGCTGTTGGATAACATAATGTACTTTTGAGGCTTTTTTAGGGAAGAATGTTGTTGTTTATATTGCAAATATGAGAAATACTGGGAAATCCTGGCATTTCATGCCATTCAGCCTTATAGTCTAAAAATGTGAGCAAAATCGCCTGTTTCATCATCACTTTGGATATTATGCTAGAATCATTTAAATACTAGCTCTAAAGTGATGTTGGTGAAGTAGCAACGGTTTCTGCTGTTCTGAAGTCAGCTACAGATGTGAATGAATGGCAGAAGCAAGTAGTTCCACATGCAAAAAGATCTTTGAGACTCTCCATGCTTGGTTTTCTTTTTTATATAGACCATTATGCCATCGAACTGTTGTATAAATGCAATGTCACACTCGTAGCAGTGCAATATGGCTGTAGTCACTGATGGGACACAAGGCCGCAATGCACGCCTCTCACCAGTGCAGATATACAGCCTTATCTCACTGCTACGAGTGTGATGTGATATTGTAATATATATATAGTCGAAGTCAGAATTATTAGCCCCCCTTTGCCTTTTTTTTTTTATTTTTTTTTTTATATATATTTTCCAAATGATGTTTAAGAGAGCAAGGACATTTTCACAGTATGTCTGATAATATTTTTTTCTTCTGGAAAAAGTTGTATTTGTTTTATTTCGGCTAGAACAATTTTAAATTTTTTAAGAACCATTTTAGGTCAAAATTATTAGCCCCTTTAAGCTTTGTTTTTTTTATGTCTACAGAACAAACCATCATTTTACACTAACTTGCCTAATTACTCAAACTTGCCTAGTGAACCTAATTAACCTAGTTAAGCCTTTAAATTTAACTTTAAGCTTTAACTTTAATAGAAGTGTCTTGAAAAATATCTAGTAAAATATTATTTACAATCATCATGGCAAAGATAAAATAAATCTGTTGTTAGAGATGAGTTATTAAAACTATTATGCTTAGAAATGTGTTGAAAAGTCTTCTCTCCATTAAACCGAAATTGGGAAAAAAATAAACAGGGGGGCTAATAATTCAGGGGGGCTAATTCTGACTTCAACTGTATATATATATGTGTGTGTGTGTGTGTGTGTGTGTGTGTGTGTGTGTGTGTGTGTGTTTGTGTGTGTGTATTGTTTTTAATAATTGAGAATTTAGTTAATGATGATGTTTTGTCATTGACAATTTAAAAAGTTGTCAAAACGTGTTTCTTTTTTGACAAATGTGAATTTACTAAAAAAATATAAAGCAATTACTCAATTAGTGCAGATCATAAACTTTTGAGATAACCTATTATATAAAAATGTATAGCACAAATTACACTGCAACATATAGTGTATGTTAAACAACATTTTGTAATCCTTTTTCAAATTGCATTCTAGAACCTTGATCTCTGCCATCAATTTGTGATGATAAAAATGAAAAATGTACAGTTTGACAATGAGTCTTTTATTGTGTCATCATGTAGTTTGAATATTTATATTATGCTAGATATTCTCTATACTGTAAATCCATAGAACAGCAGAAAGAAAATGTTCTGACAGCTCGCTATACCTCATTTATGGCTGATAGCAAATCCTCAGCTGAACTTTAGGCCTCGTCACACTTACCAACAAATAAATGATTTATCAGTTCACATTATTATGAAATGTCATTCTCTATAATGAACTAAACTGAGCGAAGAAGTACTTTTAGTGTCACACTGTCACTCAGTGTGTATGACAAGCTAGCGGTGGGGTCGGCTGAGGGCTTGGCATTGTGTGCAGGGAAATGCTGTGGGTTTATTGTCAGTGGCGCAGGCGGTCAGCCTGAAATGTCTGCAGGGATGCTTTTCAGAGGCGGCATTGTACCGTACACTTTCAAAGGCAAACTGCCAGCTTATAATGGTGAATGGGTCTGGTGCCCGAAAATGTTACCGGAGTGACAAGAGGGACCGCTTTCATGCACGCTGACATTTTGTTGAAGGTGTAACCTTTCTGGATGCTTCTCACACCATTTAAAGAAGAATGGTCAGGTGTTTTGGTATGAAATGTTCTATTCAGATGATTTGGGCTTAAACGTTTCATTTACTTTTATTCATAAGAACTTATTAAGCTGTAAGACTTATTAAGGTTTAGAGGGGTGAATATTTAATGTATTTAACATTTTAACTTCTTAGCCAGCATCAGGATTTGGACGCACCTGTTTTTGCACATGTCAGTGTTTATGAATATATTATATCAAAAAGAACATGAGTAATCTTGACAAACTGTACATCAGTCTAAAGCTACAACACTCAAGCAGTCATTGTAGCTAGTTGTTTTTCAATAGGAAGCTTATAAAGAATTTTATTTTTGCAAAATTTGTGTAAGTTCAACAGAAAATGCTTATGAGATATGGAATAAATATCATTGTAATAACAATACACACGCACACACACACATTCATCCTTGTACATCACAGTTTATTTTGAAAGGTAAAAGTCCACAGAACAACATCCCATCGAACACATTTAGTCCACTGACACAATAGTGTTGCATTATGAATTGTTACTGGATTATTGGATATCCATTTTTTTTCCTAAAGGGGTAGTTCACCTAAAAAGTCTTTAGGTGCTTCCAATTTTTATGGCATTATTATTTTAATACGAAAGAAATCTTAAGAAGAATGATTTTCTCTTTAAAAAATTGAAGGCCAATTTATTAGCCCTTCTGTAATTTTTTATATTCCCAAGTGATGTTTAACAGCAAGGACATTTTCACAGAATGTATTATTATTATTATTACATTATTAAACACCTATTGTTTTTGTTCTGGCATTATTCTTCGTCCGCCGTGATTTGAATGGCAGCCCATATAACCGTTCGTAGGAAAGTTATGAAATTTGGCACATGGGTAGAGGACATTGGATTTATCAACTGGACCAAATTTGGACCCTGTAAGCCATACTTTCTAGCGCCACCACTTGTCCAAAATTGCAATTTTGAAATGGTTATAACTTTTGAACTGTAGGTGGCAAATTCAAAATTCTTTTTTTTCCTTGATTCATTGGTTTATGCCAATGCAAATTGGCACCAAATTAAAAAAATCGTAAGGTCTAGTTTTTTTTCTAAAATTATGAGTTTGTAAAATGTACTTTTTCAAACTCGTCCTAGACGTTTAAGTCAATTGTCACCAAAATTGAACCAGGTCATCTTCAGACCATGCTGACAAAAAGTTATCAAAAGAAAGTTGATTAGTGAAATGGTTGTAAAATTGTACGCAAACGAATTGTTCGAAGTTGTCGTAAAATTGATAATTAGGCCATATCTCGCTAATGCTTTGGGTTATTCTCACCAAACTTGCTGTTTGTTATTACAACTATGGTGTGAGGTTGCCTGCACAGTTTTGGCGCACCACCACCTAGTGGTCAGGAGATACGAAAAATGGCTATTTTTGCAAATATCTTGTGAGCCCTTGAGTTAAAATTCACAAAATTTGTCTCATTGCATTCAGAGGCACATTCTGATTCGATTGATATCCAATTTTCCCATAATAGCCATTTTGGGTGTCGGGCATTTTGAATTTTAGCCAAAAATGCCATATTTTATCAACGCATTGAGGTATTGCCACCAAAAATGGTAGGCATGTTCAACTCCATGCCCTGAAAGTGCTCGGAAAAATTTGCGCCACCTTGTGGTCAAAAGTTTAAAATTTTTTTATAAAAATGCTAATAACTTCTGCTGCATTAACCTGATTTTCACGTGACTGGCCTTGGTAGATTCCTTAGAAGGTCATGCACGCATTGATACCAAATTTTCCATAAATTGACCAACTTCCTGTCTGCCATTGTTATGCAAATGGAAATGATTCTTTTTCAAACTCCTCCTAGACCGTCAGTCAGATTTTCACAAAATTTGACTCAGATCATCTTCAGACCATGCTGACAAAAAGTTATCAAATTCGTAACTTTTCGCTTAGTAGATTTTGTGTATTACACAGACAAATGTGCTGACATGATGCCAAACAACATGTGAGGCCTTATCTCTGCGATGCTTAAAGATATCGACACCAAATAAGTGTCTCATTGTCATATCACAATGAACAAACAATAAAAATTTTGTGACAGTGCCACCTATGGATCAAGAGTTATACACCATTTGTTATTCATTAATAATGACTCTTACAAATATGGTAATAACTTTTAACTACATATTCAGATTTTGACGAAATTCAGCTCAAATTATTCCTTAGGTGATGCTGAAAACATAGATACCTCATATGCAATAACTGCCAAAACTATCTGTCCGCCATTTTGAATTGGTTCAAAAACGTACTTTTTCGAACTCCTCCTAGGCCAATGGTCCAATTTTCACCAAATTTGACTCACGTGATCTTCAGACCATGCTGGCAAAAAGTTATCAATTTTGTGTCGATAGGCAATACGGTTGTTGTTTACTGCACCGACAAATGGGCTGGTACAATGCCAAACTGCATCTGAGGCTGTAACAGTGCAATGCTTATACATATTGACACAAAAACGGGTGTCATTGTCACCTCACACTGACCACGTCACATAAATTTGGTAACAGCGCCAACTACTGGTCAAAAGTTATAAACCAGTAAATTATTTAAATTCTTATGTTTTTGCTTACATTTCCAGTTAAATGGACTTCAAATGTATTCAGAACTCTTTGTTTCACTTTATCTGGTGCTCTATAGAGCTTGCTGCTAATGGCTTCTGGACTGCTTTTCATGGTGCCTCTGCATTGCTTGGCCCCGCAATTGATGCTTGCAGCTATATTTATTATTATTATTATTATTATTATTATTATTATTATTATTATTATTATTATTATTATTTATTATTCTTCTTCTTCTTATTATTATTATTATTATTATTATTTCTTCTTTTAGAGAAACTCTTATTTCATAATTTTGGGTAGAACAAAATCATATATATTTTTTTTCACAGTCAATAATATTAGTACGCTATTAGTTTTTCTTTCTTCTTTTCCACAATTAGTACATAACATAGTTGTCAAATGACTTGCCTAATTAATCTGTAAAGATGTGTTATACATTACAGTGGTCCGAACTGTAGTTTTGTCGAATGACTTAAAAGGTTATCAGTATGATGGTGAAAAACTGTACATTTCTAATCGAACCATCATTCTGCAATCGTATACCAAAACAGAAATAAGGGCAGTATTAATAGCTACAAATGTGGGAGAGCATTGCTATTATGTGATTGCATTGTATTGCAATATGGAACAATTAAGTGTTAATGTTAAATCAAAGAACACTTGAAATTATTTAATGACAACAACTTGTTATTATTTCAACTGAATTAGTTACGAAATAACTGTATAAAACGATAAAACATGAAATGATAAAAACATTAACATTATAATTGTACACAACTTAAATGTAAGTAAAGTTACCTGAGAGAGAGGGGGAGGGGGAGGAAGGGAGAGAAACAGCTGCATGCCATTGGTTACCATTTTGTAACATTCTTCAAAATACCTTCTTTTTCTGTTCAACAGAAGAAGAAAAAACACTATAGCCTAAAGCCTGGAAGCATTTGATTTGTGTTCAACATGTTCAACTCTCTTTTATGCACTGCAAAATACAAATCCACCTTGCATGCACTTCCAAATATTTCCAATGCTGCATCTGAAATTAAGGAATTACGTCAAAGTCACGCTTGCAATTGAGTCAACCTTGACTTCCTAATGTAAACCTATTGTGGGAGACCTCAGCAAGTTTCCTCACAGACCCATCACGATTTAAACTGACAGGGCAAAAACTTCATCCTGTGTGGATAAATGTCCTTCTTCAATGTAAGCGGATGTAGAGGGGCAGAAAGACTCAGAAATGCTATGTCTTTATCGGACAGGGGGGGGGGGGGGGGGTGATTGATGGCGGAGCTTGGGTTTTCCTCGGCGTCACATTTCCATCGTTGGAAGGCTGTGAAATGGAGCTGTCACCATGTAGCAGCGCTGATCGTGTCTGATAGAGCGGGTTATCTACACGCGGGCGGCGCACCTAGGAGGTCATATCGCATGCCCGCTGCTGCCGCAAATAGGGATGGATGGCAGTGTACAAATACTGCTTATCTGCACAGCTATCAAGACGTTTATTGTGTTTCCCAGTACACAGCCACTTACAGACTGCTGCCGTATCAGATTGTCCTGTTCGTACTTTTCAAAAGACCACGGGTATCAGCTTTACAAATTAGCACAGATACACGTTTCGAGCGGAGATAAAGGAATTGCTTTTTTGAAAGTGGGTTTTGTAACATGAAGTATGGCCTTTTTTTAGACTGTGAGCATCCTGCGATTGATTGTAATGCAACAATTGGGTTCTGTGAGGTTGATTAAATGTGTTTTGCTTTTTTTTTGTGAAATGCACAATTCAGAATTTCAGTTCCACTTATTTCTGTTTAAAAAAGCTGTATTGTTAGGAAGTATTGCAATCTATTAGAATGAATCATGATGTTTCAGACGTTGCCAACACACTGGAATTCATTGGTGGTACATGCAGTGATGTCCACTCCTAAGCTAAAATAACCTGCAATGAATACATTTCTGTCTTTTTACTTTTATCTATTACAATTATAATTAAAAGATTGAAATGTGTATTTTTTGGTTGTGCTAGTATTAAGTCTCTTCACATTCCATGTACTGATTAAAGTAAATTATCTAAATGTATTTATATGTATTTTTATATTCTGGATAAGGCATAAAACTAAAAAATTTTCATCCAATTAAATATTGTCGGACCGACAAATAGCTCAGTTATGACAGGTAACCTTAAACTGTCTGTCTACAAATTGAAATTTGAACTTCTGCGCAACCTCTTTCAGCAGACAGTTACGTCACTCGCGCGCACACGTGAAGCACAGATCTATCGCTGTCAGAAAGACATCATCAGGAAAAGGCCCAATTCCAATTCTACCCCTTAGCCCTTCCCCTTACCCCTACCCCTCATTTTGCGCGTTCATGTGAAGGGGAAGTGGTGTCCCAATTCTCTTTATCTTGAAGGCGTAGGGCTATGGGGAAGCGGTGAATAGCCCTTCAAACGAAGATTTTTCAGGACCACACTCGAAAGTCGACACTTGCCTTCAGTGATTTCCTAAAGATAAATACCAAAAAACAACACAACTGGAATAAGTACAGCAGTCACCAACGTCTGATCTCATATGAAGCAAGGGTTTGTGATGACATGTGATGACGTGTGCAGTTGCTGTAGTGCTGTCCCAATTTTTAGGGGTAAATTTAAAAACCCTTCCCCTCAGGCACATGCACACATAGGGCTTATCAAATGTAAGTGCCCCTCCTACCCCCGGTGTTCAGGTCGCGATCATAAAAACCCCCAACCCGCCACAGGCCCCATACAGCCCCCCCGTTGGATTTTGGTCCCAATATCACTGTCATTTCACGTTGTTATTGAACATTAAAATAAAATTGTCCTTAGATGCTGGTGACCCAAATTTAACCTAATATTAACGTCTTATGACATTTTGTGCTCGCTGGGTTCAAACCCCTAAGACCATCTTCCATAGACAGCAAGGTTCCCAACTCGTTAAAAGTCCAGCAAAATCACAAACAACTTCTTAAAACAGACCATATGTCTTTAGTGGAATCTAAATATTATCAAGCTACAAGAATACGTTTTAAAACACAAGCAGTGACTTCTTCTCAGTGTCAGTATATTGTGCACATTGCAGTTATGTATTGTTACAAAAGTTGTGTCCAAAAGACAAACACAGGCCTCAGGAACAACATAGTAACTTAATAACATTTTTTGGAGGGGTGAACAAACACTTTGAATGCACAATTTTGTAAGTTTATCTGACTGTCAAATACTTTTTTTATTTGCTTCAAATCAAGGGTCATAAGTCGTAAGTAAGTTTGTGATTTATCACAAAACTTTGAACTCTTTGATACTTTTTAGTTTGGAAATCTTGGAACATATTTATTTTTCTTGTGAAGAAAATTATTGCTACAGGCTATCACTGTTGTATTGTATTGAAAACAAAATACTGACAGGCTTCTAAAGGTTTTCTGAATGCTCAGCCCATCTGCGATTGGACAGACAAACAGATAATATTCTCCACACTCAAGTCGCCGTCACACTCCACTTTTCACCCCATAGACTTCCACTCATATGCAAGTATATGCAACAGACTGGAAATACAAAAAGATTCAGTTTGTCGTGTTGAAAAGTTCAAGCTTGGTGAACTCTGGCCCGTAAAATCGCATCACGTGACTTTGTGAGACCAATGGAAGATCAAAACATGACCTCTCTGTACAGAAATTTAACATATAGACTAATTGCTCGCTTTTTTAATATCTAATCATCTTGTTTAATCCCGCCCCTTTTCACAGTGCCATATGACAGAATTTTGCATGCTCAAACTCTAGTGTGACCACTGCAACACACTCTTAGTTATACCATTTTTGTTTTTACTGGCTGTAAAAAAATGTAATTAAATTAAATTTAATTTAATTTAAAAAAATCATAAAATAAAATAAAATAAAAAAACGGCGACAGAAATGTTACCATAGCCCCAAAAACCTCAGTGACATAATTCCACTTACCAGCACCAATGCCATTGTCTTTCTTTCATTTTTCTATGTTTGAATGCTGCGTACAAAAGAGCTTCTGTGCTCCTATTGGTCAATATCACAGATGTGATAAAACCCACACAATTTCAGGGCAATTCATAACTTTTTTGTTTTGGTGGCTAATTCATATGAATTTGTACGATCTCATTCATACAATTTAGTACGATTTGCTCATCCCCCAATGACAGTTGGGTTTAGGGGCGAGGTTTGGTGCCACACCTCATTTTTAAAATCGTACATTTTCATATCACTAGTAAAATAGTTCGATTTCCTTGTGAGATCAGGCTGGATGAAACCTGTTGTAAAGCACCGTTAATAACGAAAAAATTTGATTAAGTTTAAACTTTTTTTAAAGCAATTTGTGAAGCAGTCCATACATGGTTTTGTTATCATGTACTACAACACACTATACAAGATAAAATGTTATTTATTGTGTTATGACATCTTTTATTTACAAATCTGCAGTACAACCTACTGCAAATATATGTTTTATTTATTCATTTTTTACCTGTTTATTTATGCTTTTGAATGTCATTATGGGACCTTGATCTTTCTTCCACCAACCTTTAACCTTGGAAAACATTTTTTTATAGTTTAAAGTGATATATTGTCTGGGTTGGTGTCGTATATTATGGTACAAAAATCTTGCAGTAAACTGTCATTAAATGTTTTGTTATTGACTTGTCAATAAAAGTCTTTTTGTTTAACTGTGAAATTAAATGTTCCATATCAAAGGTAGATATAGAGTCCCATACTGCAATTCACAACCGTATTTAAGCCGAAAATACACAATATGGAAACTGTTCATTAACAGATATGTTTTACATATGTTAATAGGATTTTTCCAAAACCAAAAAGTTGGTTGAGATACTCAAACTTGCTTTTTTAAGTGTCTCGATGTCTATGCTTTTTTGTTGTTTTTAAGATGGTATAAAAGAAAGCATTTCAGCATAAAAAATACACATTTTCACATTTAAACATGTAATATGTTGTATTTATTATTATTTGTATATATACTTTTGTTCTCAGTCCTGTCCCCACAATCACCTGGAGGAAGATGAGTGGGAACATTCCGAAAAAAGCACGTCTTCGCAAATCACAGGCTGTTCTCGAGATCCCCAACATCCAGCTGGAGGATTCTGGGAGTTACGAGTGTAAAGCTGAGAACACCAGAGGAGGCACTGTTTTCAGAGGACACCTGCAGGTCTACAGTGAGTACAGAAAAAACATGTCCCGCTGATCATTAAAAAGGACAGTTCTGCATGCTTTATGCTTTCAATATATATACGAGATAAGAGAACAAAAATGAGCAGGATGAATCACTTCGTGGTGCTCGTCATTTGTAAGTAAGTGATAAAGGCATCTACTAAATGAATAAATGTAAATGAGCAAGTGGAGAACTGATAGTGGTGAAAGCCAATTCAGGTTTGTCCTACAGACATGAATGATGCTTCGAATCATGTGTGTTGTTTGGAAGAGATATGCTATTGCTTACCTTTTGTGATTGCACTAATGACCTTTGCCTGCTGGATGAAAATAACTGCAAGCATTCATTTGAAGGAGGAACCTTCATTTGTCTTACAAAGCCCTTATAAAGCCCCCAAAACCTTTATCTTTGAGTCAGGAAAACATGCCATGACTATGAACAAGGTGGCATTCATTAAGTGTCATTTGCTCAGATATGTCATTTTTAATGCAAAGGTGACATTGTTTGAGATGTGTCTGTCATGACTTTATCAAGGCAACATAACTTGTCATAAATCTGTCATAAACATGATTGTTGTGAGGCTAATAACTGTGTCATGAATTTTAAAACAGTTTCATTAATATTTTTCTACACTCTAAAAAGCAATTAGTTGACTTTAATTAATGTAATGTGTATTTATATAGTGCATTTATTGTGTATGGTACACACAAAGCCCTTAACAATCATGAAGGGGGTCTCTCACCACCACTTGGATGATGTGACGGCAGCCACATGACAACGGCGCCAGTGCGCTCACCACACACCAGCTATTGGTGGAGTGGTAAGCCAGTGATAAAGCTCAGTGGATGGGGATAATTGGTTGAAGGCCAATTGTTGGAATTTTTTCAGGCATTAAGGTTACAACCCCACTCTTTTACCAGACGTGCACAGTGCATCAAGACCTTGGTTTAATGTCTCATCTAAAAGACAGGGTTTACTGAGAGTATAGTATTCCCTTCACTATAGTGGGGCATTAGGACTCACACAGACCGCAGGTTGAGTGCCCCCTCTTGGTCTCACTAACACCACTTCCAACAGCAACCTAAATTCCCCCATGTCATCTCCCATCCAGGTACTGACCAGGCTCAGTCCTGCTTAGCTGCAGTAAGTAACTGGTCTTGAGTTACAGGTTGATATGGCTGTGGCTACTTAAAAACTAAGTTAACTCGTTAACTTATAAATATTAATTAAACAAACTGTGTACATATTTTAAAAGTAAATCAATGGGTTTACTGACTTTAAGTAAAATCAATTTGTTGCTTTTAAGGCAATGGATTTAAGTGAATTAACTAATCGCTTTTTACAGTGTACAGTGGTACAAATTGTAATGATGTAATCAAAATGTCATTAAATGTCATCAAATATTAATGACAGTGGAATAAAAAAGTAACAAATTATCGAGAAATTGTGTTGGTGATTGCTTATAATGCTTATCTCTTTAAAAAATAAATCTGTCAAAAAGGGGGCAGATCTAAATGTTATGCTGCAAACTCACATGCTGCATTTTTAATTTAATCATGGCAATATATTTAATTGTATGCCTTTCTTGATGCTTGCATCTTAGCCTTACTGAGATACAGTAACAGTTTATTATGTTTTTTTTTATTTTTTTTTTTATTTCACCAAGTAGGACATGTTCTTAGATCAACATCTAGGTCAATCGTTGCCTTTGAAAACACTATCGGTTGGGTTTAGAGACAGAGGAGGATGGGTCAGTCAATCGGTCAGTCAGTCAGTCAGTCAGTCAGTCAGTCAGTCAATCAGTCGACAGTGGCCTCTGGTAAATTTATGTGAGAAGATCAGATGCAAATGCTACTCGTGAGAGAAATTTGAGATCTCAAAAAGTGTACATAGCGGCCTCGCGAAAACAAAAACTGCAAAACAAAACGTACCTCCTAAAATATATTTGCCATTCTCCAGAAATGTATATAGGGGTACATTTTCAGAATGAGCCTGGGTTGGTTCATACACCAATGAAATCAAAAACTCCACATTTGTCTTGTCTCAGTGCATCATCTTCTTAATTAAATAAAAGGGAAAGTGAGATCACCTCAACTGTTTTGCGCCTTGTGTGTTGTTTATTGTAACTTAAGTAGCTCTATAAAGAAAAGTGCTAATCTGGGGTGCATTTTCTAAAACCATAGTTAGCCAACTAGAGTCACAATTTCTGTCATTACAAACATAGTTCGCTGATTCAGTGTTTCCCAAATCCATCGATCTAACGAACATTTGCATACTCGTCGCAAACTTGTACGTCTGCAACTACACCTCTAGAGCTGTGGTTAGAAGCATAGTTCCTGGCTGTGTTCTATTCCCAGTTATCCCCCCTATGCCCTATTCCTTTCAAACGTTCCAACATTTAAACTTGGAATGATAAAAAAAAAAAACATTAAAGTCACATTAGATATTAAGTTATGTTAATTTCCTTTCAAAGTATTTTTACAGTTCAGTTTGAGTGATCTTCATATTGACAATTGAGTTCTCTTCATAGTGAACTTTGAAATAATTTTTTTTAAATTTTTTTTTAGAGTATACAAAATGGGATTACATACAAACAAAACAAAACAACAACAAAAACATGAGCATTTATTTGGCATTTATTTTATTTTTAACGCAGCCGTGGCTCATGACGGAAGCTATAGGTGACCTATGGAACGCGGAATTTACATTACATCTCCAAAGCTCGTGAAAACAAAAATATATAGCATACGTTAATAGTTTTAGCCTAATTTATAGTAGCTTAAGCTATATATATATATATATATTATTATTATTATTATTATTATTATTAAGTAGGATATTGTTTTTATCCCTTAATAAATAGCCTACTATAAATTAAAACCATTAATGTGATGATTATATATGAGATTAGAATAAGTGTTAGCTTTCGTATGTGGTTTTATGTTTTAGAATAGAATATGGAATGTGAAAGAAAACATAGGCTCTATATGTGCCGTTTATATATATTTCAATTAATGAAATTAACAACGAGTGCATGTTTTTACCTAAACTAATATTGGTTTAAAAAAATGTGAGTGTGTGTAAAACAATATAATTTGCATAGAAAAAAACTGTTATGAGGTTTTTCCTTTAAAGAAGTTATTTCTCCACCCCATTTAGAGCATCATTATCGTCGTTTTACGTTATAACTTACGTGGTTCAAACGAGGGTCTGTGACAGAGAAACTACGGTTTTGGGAAACACTCTTCACTACATCATTCTTTTCCCAAATGATACATCATACTATGATTGTTCAGCCACTAGTTATGTCATTGTTTGGGAAACGCACCCCTGATCGGTGGAGAAGTTTTTTATGTGGGACGTCAAAACAAAAAACATGCATGAGGTGTTTCTTTAAAAATTATGCTTTTACGCCTGGAATTTTATGAATTAGTGTGCATGATGACATTAGTGCCTTTTTTGTCACAAGGCATTAAATGCCAACTAAAAGCATGAGCGAAAAGCATCCCTGTGTGAATGGGCCTTTACAGTTAGGGTTATGTGCTTCTACATCATTGTTATCCAACTATTAATTGCCCCTATTTTTGCGGTTTAACTTACAGTCAGGGTTAGAGGTAGGGACTGGGTATGCGTTACATTTTAGAACAAGACATATAACATAGATGTTAATCCAGGATCACATTCTACTTGGCAAAATCACACCTATAATGGTGGGCTTTGTTATAACATCCATTCCAGCAACCTTTACGTTGCTCATGAAACTACTCATAACACCATAATACCCCTAGTTTTACAAGATCTGCTCCTATTGTCATCGGAAAATGTAAAAAGTCTAGTTTTACAAGAGTTATTCTTATTCATACTTTGAAGTAATGTGTCGCAGTAGTGTGGGAACAGGATCCATTGGGTCCATTCCTGATTAGGTTCCTTCATAAATTATTCCACCGGGCACCATCTCTCTCTTCCTTTGGCATAATTCTTCCTGGTCTTTATGACAGAAGGTTTAAATTTAAGCAAAGTTAGCCAGCTTACATTTTTGTCAAAGTTTTATGAGGACAAAATGGCACTGTCCTAAGAAGACTTTGGTCCAATTAAATTTTAGAGGCTATTTTATCAATATTCCTGCTTGTGTAGCTGAAAATGCTATATTTTTGACCCACATATTTCCCCTGACCCGTTGTAGCTTTGGTAGGGGCCTCATACAGGCGTCCGGGTCTCCATTCATCTTTCCCAGACTCCTCTCTCCTTATCCGTTCGATAGCGTTCGTGACTTAGATGAAGTGCGTTATGTCATAAAAGTAAGTGTATCAGCGGGCCACAAGATGAATGCAGTGTCCTGGTGATTTTATGAAAACCTGGATTTAAGAGGTTTATGACTGTCACTGGGATTTATGATTCATCACAGGGTCTGGATGAACAAAGCTTGACAAAACAACAGCTGTTTGTCTTATCCGTCACAACAACGTCCAACTATACTTTTATTGTGTTCTCTCCATCGTCAGTAGTTCAGTACCTGTGTGTGATGAACTGTGCTGCCACTCTCCATGAATCTTAAAGTATTTCAAAGAGGAACTGAGGACCTGCTCACACAAAGAAAACAATAAACATAAAGTGAAATGTTAAGTTTAAAGAGCCCCTATTTTGCATTAAAAAAGGTCATATTTTGGTTTTAAGGGTCTCCAACAACATGCTGATATGCGTGCAAGGTCAAAAAAACACTTTCATTGGCTTATAATATGCATTAATTTTTACCTAATCATCCCAGCGACTCTTATATGACTTATTCAGCGATTCGTTTGTTCCCAAACCCCTCCTTAGCGTGAAGCTAATCTGCGCTGATTGGACAGATGACCCAGTCTAATGCGATTGGTCGACTGCGATCAGCACGAGACAGAGAGAAATGCCCACCACGGCTACAGTAGCTACAGAACCCACTGCAGGAATGCAATAAAGCAATGCAGTCAAACACCAGCATATACTCTAAGTAATAACAACGACACACATTCAATATTAATCCACAGTGGCAAAAGTTGGACTATTTTGAAAATTGACCTCGCTGCATGTGAGGAACAGCTGACGGTGGCCATAGCAAAAGCAAACAGCAAAGGATCGCCAGTTTAGAAATGCATTTAAATCGGTAAAGGAAGAAGCACGTGTCACATTTTTAACATAGTTTTGGACGCATTATGTGAACAGCCCCATACAGATTTAACCTGAGAGATACAGTACAAGCACTGATCTTTACTGGTCTATAGTGATTACAAGCCGTGCGGGGCGATTACAACTTATAACACACAATTAAACACATATTTTGTAAACTACACAAAACGAGGCAACATTTTAAAGTGAAGTTTATTTTTAAACTGCAGCTGGACCTGCATTATCCAATTTACAATGCACCAATCAGACGATTTTAAAGCTACTATAAATACCCTAGGTTACGTATCACAGCTATCTTCGTTTTGAAGAATCCCCCCTTCCACCTCTACTCCTCCTCCTTCCTAGATGGGTGGCAAGGTGGCCCGGTGCTTACCACTGTTGCCTTACAGCAAGAACGTCTCTGGTTCTAGTCTTTACCAAGCCAGCCAACGTTTCTGTGTGGAGTTTACACGTTCTTTTCGTGTAAATGTAGGCGCAGAAATAAATGATATAACCAGTGATTTATGGGTTTTGCTGGAATATTACAATATTAAGGTAAAAAAACTATTATCAAATCTAAAAGAACACTGCATGGCCTGTATTTAAAAAAATAATTAAATATTTTAATTAAATAATTAATATTTGTTAAGGCGACACTGTGGCTCACTGGTTAGCACTGTTGCATCAGAGCAAGAAGGTTGCTGGTTCGTGTCAGAGTTAGTTGACATTTCTGTATGGAATTTGCATGTTCTCTCTGTGTTCTTGTGGGTTTCCTTAAGGTGCTCCGGTTTCCCCCACAGTCCAAAGACATGCGATATAGGTGAATTGAAATAACTAAATTGGCCATAGTGTATGGATGTTTCCCAATACTGGGTTGCAGCTGGAAGGGCATCTGCTGTGTGAAACATATGCAGGATAAGTTGGCGGTTCATTCCGCTGTGGCAACCCCTGATGAAAGGGACTAAGCCGAAAGAAAATGAATGAATACTCTTTTTGTTAAAGTGGCAAAATTCTTTTTTTTTTGTTCCAAATGGTTTAAATTTGCTTTAAATCTTATAATCACAGGCCACATCTGAGTAAAAAAAAAAAATAATAATCACACTAATAAATTATGGTTGAAATTTATATGACTCCATAAATATGCCTGATTGGTTAGTTAGGTTCAAAACAAGCATAGGGCATCATTCATGAGTTTCTTTGAAATATGTTTGGGCGACACAGTGGCTCAGTGGTTAGCACTGTCGCCTCACAGCAAGAAGGTCGCTGGTTCGACCCTGCAGGCACAGGACGTCAACATGACATCATATTGACGTTGCACCCCAATGTACCCCAAAATCGTAAGGGACGTTGGATTTCGTTTGGAAATGAAATTGAGATGACGTCAGAAACCAACGTCAGGCCGACATCAATGTTCAAAGTCCAACCTAAAATCAACCAAATATCAACGTAATTTGATGTCGTTATTGGACGTCAAAATAGCATTGTCCTTAGACACTGGCTAGACATTAAATTTTGGTCACCTGACGTCATGACCTAAATATAACCTAATAGCGTCTTATGGTGTTGTGTGCCTGCTGGGGAGTCTCGTCTGGGTCAGTTGTCTATGGATGTTTCCCAGTAATGGGTCGCAGCTGGAAGGGCATCTGCTGTGTAAAACATATAAGTTGGAGGTTCATTCTGTGACCCCTGATGCATAAAGGGACTAGGCTGAAGGAGAATGAATGAATGAATGAATGAATGAAAGCAGTTTTTAATTTTTGAAAAAACCTTTTAAGGTCAACATTATTAGCCCTCTTAAGCAATATTTTGTTCCAATTGTCTACAGACCAAACCACCATTTTAAAATGGCTTGCCTAATTACCATAACTTGCCTAGTTAATCTAGATAAGCCTTTAAATGTCACTTTAGGCTGAATACTAGTATCTTAAAAAATACAGTAAAATATTATGTACTATCATCATGGCAAAGATAAAATCACCAGTTATCAGTTATTAGACATTAAAACTATCATGTTTAGACATGTATTAAAAAAGCTAAATCTTTTCTTAGTTAAACAGAAATTGGGGAAAAAATATACAGGGGGCTAATGATTCTGACTTCAACTGTATACATACAAATAAGAATAGTTAATCTTGATTCCATTGCTTCTTTAACTGATAAAGATATCTTGTTAATGGCAGGCAAAGAGTTAAAATCAAACCAATGCATTAGAAGTTCTGAACATTCAATATTGGCTTTTAAAAAACAGCATGCCCAAATGTGAGTCAGATGACAAAAAATCCACTATGAGGCACACGGCTACTGTATGGTCTTACCTGGGAACTGTATTCCAGACACATGTCTACATGCACCCAGTCCAGGCTGCATGCTCCTCTTTCTCCGACAGATGTGATTGAAGGCTTGCCTTTAGCTAGGTTCTCTCTCAGTGAGGGTTAGCTGCCTGTCGGAGCTTGTGTGAATTATAAGTCACGTGCAGCAGCTGCAAATCGACAAACGTGTCATGGGTGAGCAATGAGTCAAAAGCTGCCAGTGGGCAGGGATGCGCATCCTCTTCAAGGCTGTGGTCTGGCATTATTGTCCTAACTATGGGTCTGGAGTGAGGAATGGTGGATTGAATGAATGGAGGCAGTAAGTTTTATAACCATCTTCAAGAGCTGTAATTTAAAGTTGGCATGAAATTAAAATTTGCTCTTCTTTTATATGTACAGTCAGAATGATTTATCCCCTTGCATATTTACCCAAATTTCCATTTAAAGGAAAGGTGTTTTTTTTTTTTTCCCCAACACATTTATAATTATAATAGTTTTAATAACTAACTTCTAATAACTGATTGATTTTGTCTTTGCCATGATGACAGTACACAATATTTTACAAGATATTTTTCAAGATACTAGCTTAAAGTGCACTTTAAAGGCTTAACTAGGTTTTAATTAGGCAAGTTAGTGTAATTAGAATTAGGCAAGTGGTTTGTTCTGTAGATAATCAGAAGGGGGAAAAAAATTATATATATTATTATTTTTTTATTTTTTTTGTCACATAAGTGTCTACAACAACAGAAGTGAGGGTACGTTTATTAAAAAGAATAGTCAGGCAGGCAGGCAAACAGGAGCATACAGAAGATCAGAAATATCCAAACAGAAATATCCAAAAGCGTAGTCAAAAAAAAAAAAAAAAAGGTCATGTCAGGCGGCAAAACTGTAGTTCTCCAGAGATCTGCAAATGTTAGATTACTGCTGATCTTGCAAATAATATTGACCTTAATATGACTTAAATAAATAAATAAATAAATAAAAACTGCATTCATTCTAGCTGAAATAAATAAGACATTTTTCCAGAAAAAAAGTATATATATATATACCCCCCAACATTTTTTCTTATTTCAGAACGGCGATTCGATTGGATGTATAGAAGGATTAGCCGTTTAGAATAAATTAACATTTCACAGGAGGCTAATAATGTTGCCATCTACTATATCAACATAGGCTCATTCTGAAAACGTAGCCCTAAATACGTTTCTGGAGATTGCAAATTATGTAGCCAGAAGTACGAATGGCTGCATCTCGTCTTTAAAATGAAGGCTACGGGGCTGTAGAACGTTGTTCTTTTTCGCACTTACCAGCTGACCGCTTACCTGCGTATGGACAGCTTTTCTGATATTACCAGTTTGTTCAGTAGCGTTTGTATGTTCAGTAACTATGTACGTTGGTGGATTTAAGTCTGGTAAAAAACGATTCCAGAAAGGAGGTAAGACAAAAACAAAAACCAAAAAATAAGTTAAACAAGTAAATAACAGGGTTAGAATGTGGTAAAATCTGAAAATGTGGTAAAACAAAATAGACATTGGCTTTTCTTTTTCTGGATTGCTTTTTAAAACTGTCGATTGGGTTTAGGGAAGATGGTGGGTGGGGGAATCAGCCTATCAGTCAGTCAGTCAGTCTACAGCGATCTCTGGTGGATTTGCATTAGAATAGAAGGTGCAAATGGCACTTGAGAGAGAAATTTGAGATCTCAAAAAGTGTACTCAGCAACCTCTGGTGAATTTGCGAAAACAATAACTGCAAAAAAAACGTGCCTCCTGGGATGTATTTGACGCTCTTCAAAATTGTATATAGCGGTACGTTATCAGAATGGGCCTGGGTTGATATATATGCGCCAGATCTCTGTTGATATTTGGTTATTCTGAATACTTTTACCACAGTGGTTTTTGCTAAGAGAGATGTGTTCTTTTAGAATGTTTCTCTTTAAATTTAGTATGGTACTATTTGTTTTCTGTTCTGAATGTTTTGTATTTCCTGATATCATTTAGCTTTAATTGGATGTATGTCACAATATAAAGTTGTCTAAACTCGGTCTTGGAGGGCCAGTGTCTTGCTGAGTTTGGCTCCAACTTGCTTCAACACACCTGATCTAGTACACCGGTTTCTAGTATATCTAGTGAAAGCTGATTAGCAGGTTCAGGTGTGTTAGATAAGGGTTGGAGCTAAACTCTCCAGGACACCGACCCTCCAGGACCGAGTTTGGACACCCCTGCAATATAAGGAAAAAATTACAATCTTAACTTCCGTTTCATAGCAATTTTAAGTTGACATTGTGTTTGTCAAAGCTTACCTGTACATTTGCATTTCAAAACAGTTGCAAAGATCGGGATGCCACAAGCAGCAGACAACCAGAAAAACTTCCAGACAGATTTACTAAACATCAAATTAGTGTGAGAGAACAGTCCCAAAGCCAGATGGAAGGTTAAAGTTTTGTGAGAGACTCTACTGACAATGAGCGAATTAAAGAACAAAGGTGCTGGCAGCTTCTTTTTATAATGTCTAATGCAGTGCGAATTATATTGAGAACTGAGGCAATGCTGAAAAGGCATGTGTGTGTGTGTGTGTGTGTGTGTGTGTGTGTGTGTGTGTGTGTGTGTGTGTGTGTGTGTGTGTGTGTGTGTGTGTCTGTGTGTGTGTGTGTGTGTGTGTGTGTGTGTGATCTATTAACAACACTGCTGCAAGATTGGTTTTTAATATAATAATTAAATAATAGTGTAAATAACCATTAAACTGAATTCTGCAAACCTTACATTGTTAACAATTTTCTGTATAATCAGTAACCTACTGGCAGCAGTTTACCAATAACATACTGTAATCAATTACAATAAAAATACTGTACTTACATTTACAGCACCATTTATCTTGCTCTGTATGTATTTGCAGAATTGTATGTATTGTATATCTTTACTGGAAAATATACAGCCATTTTCACAATGCAACATACTGTACAGTAACACTGCACAACTCTTCAGTAAAATAGTTCATATTACAGTTAAATACTGTTTAATTTGCCAACATTAGCTATGTTTCCATCCACCTATTTTTATGCGCGTTTTGCATATGCGCATACAAAAAGGGTTGATGGAAACAGCAAGATGTGCATACATTTTGAAAATGTACATTAAAAACATATGCACATAACTGAGTAGGATAAACTTTTTATTCGATGAGAGATGTGCATAAACTGCGATGGAAACACTTTTCAAATTCCAGTATATGCACATTAAAAAAAGGTCATGTGATTTTGTTAGAAGAGATTATTTGGTGATAAAAGTGTGAATGGATAAACCAGCAGGCTGAGCACATTGCAAAACATCTGAAATGTTGTTTTGGTCATTCTAAAACGCCTTAACCATTTCAGTATTAGTGTTATTATATTATTATTGATCTTCAGTATCAAGAGTGTCAGGATTGCCTTCTGAGGCAAAATAATTATTAAAAAAAGATTGACGCAGCTTCTCCTACCACAGCAAATTCCATTTTTACTGTTGATATTTGGCGCCAGTTAATCAGGAAGTGACGAT
Organism: Danio tinwini; assembly: GCA_903798205.1. NCBI lineage: Eukaryota > Metazoa > Chordata > Actinopteri > Cypriniformes > Danionidae > Danio > Danio tinwini. The sequence goes on from CAIGQZ010032997.1 coordinate 10,077,676, forward strand.
TTTGATTCCTATGACTCGTTGGATGGAAACACTGCTTTATTTGCGCGTCTTTTATGCGATATTCCAGTTTTGTGCATGAAGTTAATTCTCATTTTTGGATGGAAACATAGCTATTGTTAAACGTATTGTGTTGAGTGATTGATTTAAATATAAAAATGCATTATAATATAACAAAATTATAATAAAATAAGCAAAAATCACTGTGCCCACCTTTTTCTAACACTAGTGTTTCACTGTGTGACTTTCATTAATCCTTTTTAATGCACTTGCTGTTAGTGAATCTGACTCTTTCTGTTCGCTGATGCACATAGAGAATTTAGAAATTAGTATTTCAGAAAATGTAAAAACAATGGACAAAAAAGAGCTACATTCTTAGTCTCGGTTGCCAGTACTAGCTGAAATACTCAGGAAATATGACAATTTTCACTTTAGAAAAAGTGGTTTTGTGCAACCACAATAGGATTTTTATATCACTAAATATATTGCTATTCACTAAATCGAATCAGACCCTTCTGTGTTAAATTTTAACTATTTAAGAAATATTTTCCAAGTGCTGTTTAGAAGGAATACAAACTTTACGTGAAGGCCTGTAGAATTATATGCGCCTGATCTCGATGTGTTTTGTAGATTGTTGATATTTGATTTGTTGATTATTCCGTGTGCTTTTACTATAATTGTTTTTGCTTACTTTTTTTTTTTTTTTGGTATATTTTGTTTGAATTTTGGTGTCACAATGGCTCAGTGGTTAGCACTGTTGGAGGGAGTTGTAGTTCGTATAGTGGCAGAATTGTAGTCCGAGTAAAGATAATGTTTTCCAGTGTTCTATGAAGTTTAGATCGCTGGTGATTGTGACAGTTACATTAATGTATGCTCAAATAGTAGTAACACATGTCTCTGGAGCAAATAGTAACATACAGGGAAATCCAGAAGCATAGTCAGATAACAGGCAAAGGGTCGATACAAGCCGCAGGCAGGATAAACAATAAAACAAGACGAGGATCAAAACACGGAAAGACTACACATGGAAAACGATTCGTAATGTTACAGTGTATGTACCAACAAGACTCAGCAATATCTGAGTGTGTGTGTGCTTTTTTTATATTGGCCATATAATCAGTCTTGAGTAGCCCCCAGCTGTGTGTGTGTGAAATCAATGGAGAACTGGGACAGGCGTGTGTTTGTGGTGTCTGGAGGGAGTTGTAGTTCATATGGTGGCAGAATTGTAGTCCAAGTGAAAGAGAATGTTTTCCAGCATTCTATGAAGTTTAGATCGCTGGTGATTGTGACAGTTACATTAATGTATGCTCATGAGATGTTGACACCTTTTTCTATATCCCCCTGATAAAATTCATACGTCTGATTGCTTCAAAAAGTAATAACACATGTCTCAGGAGCAAATAGTAACATACAAGGAAATCCAGAAGCATAGTCAGATAACAGGCAAAGGGGCGATACAAGGGGCAGGCAGGATAAACAATAAAACAAGACGAGGGTTAAAACACGGAAAGAGGACACACAGAAAACTATTCGTAATGTTACGGTGTATGTACCAACAAGACTCAGCAATATCTAAGTGTGTGTGCTGTTTATATGGTTCATATAATCAGTCTTGAGTAGCTCCCAGCTGTGTGTGTGTGTGTGTGTGTGTGTAATCAATAGAGAACAGGGACAGGTGGTGTGTGTTTGTGATGCCTGAAGGGATTTGTAGTTCATATGGTGGCATAATTGTAGTTCAAGTGAAATAGAATGTTTTCCAGCGTTCTATGAAGTTTAGATTGCTAGTAATTGTGACAGTTACATTAATGTATGCTCATAACATGTTGACACCTTTTTCTATATCCCCCAGATAAAATTCATAAGTCTGATTGCTTCAAAAAGCAATAACACATGTCTTATTAAGGAATCAAATGATTTGTGGTTTAGTATCCTTAGTTCCGTTTATAACCTTCAGTTTGTGTTGTCTCATAGTCGATGACTATTTTCATGCTAAAATATGTAAAATACTGTTATTGAGCAATGGGTAAGTGTTTCCAAACATTTTACTGGTGTATTTTTTTGTTTGCTTAGATGAACTGCAGAGACATTCCTCTGCATGCTGAGTACTAAAAGGTCCACCGCTTTTAGAACTTTGCTGCTCGTCATTTTTAATGAAAACACTCCCCACTGATCGTCTCATGCATATTCATGCAGAAAGGACAATGCGACACAGGCTACCTACAAACTGCATGTTAACAAAGTTTTATAGTGTAGGAACAGTTGAAGCAACAGTTGGATGTCAAGGCATTTTTTTCTATTAAATGTAAAATGTGAAGTTCACAAATATATTATCAAATTTTAGAGTTCAGTATCAGGGAATATGTCATGTCATGATTTAGTTATTAGGGCGACAGTAGTGCAGTAAGTAGTGCTGTCGCCTCATAGCAGGAAGGTCGCTGGTTCGAGCCTCGGCTGTGTGTGAATGAGAGTGTATGGGTGTTTCAGAATTCAGAATTGAATCAGTGCATCATTGCTTGTCATTGTAGCCTATTGCCCAAGCCGTTTGTTGTCTTTCTATTTGGGCTGTCAAATCTAGAATAAGAAATGCTTTGATTAAATTTATGTGAAGTTTATTTATAAACTAATTTTAAGAGGATCACATGCTTATGATTGCTAGCGGCTGGACCCACATTATCCAATTCACTACGCACCTATCAGATGATCCCTAAGCTACTATAAATACCCCGGGTTTCATATCACTGCTATCTTCGCTTTTGAAGAATCCCCCCATCCACCCCTACTCCTCCTCTTTTCTAGATGGGTGACACGGTGGCCCAGCGCTTAGCGCTGTTGCCTCACAGCAAGAATGTCAATGGTTCTAGGCTTTACCAACCAGCGGGCATTTCTGTGCGGAGTTTGCACGTTCTCCCCGTGCTCACGTGGGTTTCCCCCGTGTTCTCCGGTTTCCTCCCACCGATTAAAAACATGCAACCTAAGTTATTGATTAACCAACACTATAGACTTGCTCCCTATCTAGTACCTATCTCGTTAAAGAGAACTACTATCTGCTCTTCAATCACTACGATGGGGAAGTTCTCGAGATCTACCTGAGCTCGATCTCCCCTCTCGCCTTGCAACGGGAAGGAGCCCCGGGCTCGAGGATCTCATGAGCTCAGGGCTCTCTCCCAGGACAGCATGCCAAACAAGCTTTATAATCAATCATCAGCTGAGTGTGAACTCTTGAAATATACATTTATATAGCATTGTTCAGAAATCTACACTTATTGTTTTAAAAAAAAATGTAAATCGAGAATTGAGCCAAAGCAATTGAGAAAAACTGTAATAAATTACAATATGTTTACACAGTAGAATTTAGGTGCAAAATCAGTTATAGTCCGTAAAATGTGTTTCGCAGGACCATCAAAATGAAGTATTAGCAGATATTCAGATAGTCTACTCTAATGATTTGCTAGTTTCACATTTTAAACAGGCAATAAACAATATTGTTACTGAAACAAATGTTACTCACTAAATCACAGTTTATTTTGAATGATAGAATGGGCACTGGATGGATGGATGGATGGATGGATGGATGGATGGATGGATGGATAGATGATAGATAGATAGATAGATAGATAGATAGATAGATAGATAGATAGAT
>CAIGQZ010032997.1:10097876-10111622 GCA_903798205.1 Danio tinwini
TTTATTTATTTATTTATTTATTTATTTATTTATTTATTTATTTATTTATTTATTTATTTATTTATTTATGAGTAAGATGTTTCACTCAGATAAATATGTTTTGAAAATTATCACAATAAGCAAAATGTACAAGTATCTTTTCTCCACCTTAAAGCATATTTTCTGTAACATTGCAAAATTTGTATTTATATTATTTTGTCAAGGCAACCAGGGTGCAGATGTCTTCCTTAATCTACTTACTTTTTGTCAGAATTATTGTACATATTTTTTTAATTTTACAGTAATTAAATATTTCAGTCCACACAATGCATTTGAATCAATATTGCCTCAATTTTGAAGTATCTTAAAAACCCTGCCGTCTTTATTTATTCATTTATTTATTTTACAATATCTGATGTTATCGTGAGCCAACTTGCCTACTTAGTAGGGGTGTAACGATACTTCAAACAGAACCGAAACTCTCACACCCCCTGCTGCCTATTGTTGAGGTTGACGTCACTCGTTTCTAACTAATTGAACCAAATTTAAACATCTTTCTTTTATCACATTTGATTAAATTGTATTAGTAATGATGAGCTTTTGTTCTAAATATTATATTCTAAAGTTAGTATTTTCCAAGTGCATGCCATGTCATGTGACTTGAGTGAGTGATCACACTGGATTACTATTGTATACGCAGGATGGCTGCTTCGCATATATTGAGATTGCAAACCCCCCAGACACATTTAAGTCTCCTGTGTGGGAACATTTTGGTTTTCCAGTGGAGTACAGGAATGGAATTTGTATCGTAGACAAAGCGCACACTATCTGTCATAACTGTTTCACGAAACTTGATAAAGAATAACATTTAAAAAGTGTGGTAATTTCACAATGTGAGGGCGTATCCTAAAGACACTGACAACAGAACTGCCAACAAAAGGGACATATTCCCTTTCTGCCTTACCTTGAGAAAAGAGTGAACTTAAGGAGGTATAGCTCAATATGACAGGAAAGAGCTGAGCCAAAAAGTAACAAACAAATCAATCAAAATAAAAATGTACAAAAATCACAAAATTTCTCAAAGTGGGCAAAATTAATGCAAAATAATTTTACCCAAATGAAAGTTAAGCAAAAACAACGAAATTCATAACCATGTTAGCAAAATACACGAAAAATGAGATCAAAGGAAGAAGCGATTTCCTCCTCTTTTTATATTCCCGCGCCACGTCGCCTAACGATGATAGATCTGTCTCCTCACCAATCAGCTGTCGTGAAGGCGGACATATAGAAATGACAGGCATCCTCCATGCGAGAGAGAGAGAGAAAGAGAGACAGAGAATGGGAGGCAAAAATACAACTAATATACGGCTACAACCGGAACATTAGTTTCAGACAAAACTGCAATGTATTTTACTGGTGAATATGTCATGTAAAAAACACTTTACAAACACATTATATGTATTTTTTTTTCATTAATTTAAACGGAAACCTATGTATCTAAATGAAAACTTAGATAACTAAAAATGAGCATCACTATGTCTATGTCTGCACAGAGATCAAGCATCTGACCTGAGAATGTGGACATTATGGTGTTTTTGAAAAAGAGCTTAACTTAATTGAATATTCCAAATGTCCCTAAAGAGGACAAGCCTGTTTATCTTTTTTACTAGTCTACACTGCAGTTATTTATTACATTTTAGTTTAGTTTCTTAAGATGGCTTCACTAAAGAGAATTGTTTTTTTCTGGCTAGTCTATATTGGAGGTATTTATTTAATTTTTGTTGTTTACTTCAGTATCCTGACTGTACTAAAATTGTAATGGCAAAGTTAATAAAGAAAAAGTTTAGTTGTTCTTGTTATTAAGTGAATCTATTGTTCCTTAGCATTGCTGTTAAGATGACATCAACCCTAACTCCACAGCAAACAGAAACCGAACCGAACCAAACCGAACCGTGGCTCCAAAACCATGAACCGAACCAAATCGTGCCTTTGGTGTATCGTTACACCCCTACTACTTAGATATCATTAAGAGGTCCAATTTGTAATTATGGCATTGCAAAGTAATTCATTTTCATGTCATTCCAAATTATGACATTTCTAGCATATTTTCGTGTGTTTTTAGGCTTGATTTTTCAGATTATTTTGCATATTTTGTATTTATTATATATTTTTAGATTTCCCGCTGCTTTAAAATCAGCATTAAACAGCATTTGATTTTGTGACTTTAAAAGTTACCCTTTGCTTGCGTCAGCTTGTTGTGAGTTCCCCACAGACAGATTAGACATTTAACAGTAATTATCTTCAAATGCCCTTGTGGAGGGCTGAATTATTTTATATCGTTTGGCTTAGAATTGTTTTACTTCTGGTAGAATGTCACGCATAACAATAAAGCTTCTCATTATGAACCCATCATTCACAACGACACCGATGTCATCATTACAATCGTTCTGGAAACCTTAATCTCCCTTTAGAGTCACACAAACCTCCTGTCTCTGAATACTGACCTGACATTTTAAGACATCACTTCCGTTATCTATGTTTTACTGCTATTGTGAACCCTGTAGTTCCATGAATTGTGCTTAAAGTCATGATAAATGATGTCATGTAATTAATTAATTAAAGCATGCACATGTCATTAGTTAGCAATTGATCGGTGCAAGTGTAATTAAATTGGTGATCAAATGTGTTATTTAAGCATTTGCATATCACAAATTCGATTTTTCTTAAGGCATATAGTGTTTCTCAGCTTTTTTGTTTTGTCCTGTATTCATTAAGGTATTTTTTTATCTTAAAAACAATATAAGTAACATATGATAATTAATTTAAAAACATTAAAGGAATGGTTCACCCAAAAGTTGTTGCTTCATTAGTGCATTTTTTTTTCTTTGCTGAAACCATGATGATTTGCACTCATAAAAAATATACTAATTATAGAAATGAAGTAATTAAAGTAGTTATTGAATTAAGTTATTGTTAAATAATTAAATCTCATTACACTTTTCTTTCACAGTATATTAAGCGCACATTGATTCTTATTAAAGGGATACTATTTACACTATATTTACTCAGTGGTTCCAAACCTTCATGAGTTTCTTTCTTCTGTTGAACACTAAAGAACATGTTCTGAAGACAGCTGAAAACATGCATCCATTTACTTCCATAGAGGGAAATCAATATTGTGCAATTTTGGTGACTGTTGCTTTAAATTCAAATTAGATTATGGTCTTTTCAGAAGCTACAAACACATGTGCATCAGCATAGCGGCAGATTCAAAACAGGAGTGACGCTATCTCTGTAAAAAACTGAAAATGAAGTGTTTTATGCTGCGTTCACACTCGACATGGATAAAACTTCAAGTGCGAGTGATTTACATGTTAAGTGAATGCCAAGATGCGCATAGACATCTGAACTGTGTAGGGAACTGATTATGACAATGCCTGTTGTTGGTGTCCCGAGGGGAAATCCTCTTGCCGACACCGGACAACAGTTCATCAGACTGGGCTAGGCTCAGTCTGTAGCACCGCTGCAAGCCTCCATCATCCAGGTTAAGTTTCTGGAGGAGGTGACAAACTCACAGAGCTGGGTGCACCTCTGAAAGGATCTAGTGGACTCCGACATGGCACTAAATGAATCTACGGTGTTTTGAGCCTTTATAAAGCACATAAACACAGCTACTATCTCAATAAAGTCCATGTTAGTCATTTAGCGATGAAGCACAGCAAAAAAATCAGTGTACATTTAACTCGATTTAAGTTTAACTTAACACTCCTTGGGTGTACATATGACTCCCTCCATTTTGGAGTTAAAAATAACACTTTCTAGTGTGAAAGTTGTACATTACTTTCAGAGTTCATTTTAACACAGTAAGAGTTTATTCTTACATCGAACGGAGTGTGTGTTACCCTTCAAGGTGTATATATATATATATTTAATTTTTTCCTATATTATTATTTGGTGTGTGTGACAGATAACAGTGATCAAATATGTTGAAAATAGTTCTAATTTATTAAATGTTCATTAAACTTTTTATTTAATTTCAATACATTCAACTCAACATTCAACAAGACATGTTTCACGTTTAAGTAAACATACTGGTTTGATCACTAATTGTCTGAAAGAGCCTGTTCGAGTAAAAAAAAATGGACTTCCCATTGCTAATGGGAAATACACAGCATAGTGGGTTAAAAATGTATCACTGAAAAAAATCATTAAATATACACTCTTTCACACTCGTGGATTAAAATGTACACCTGTTTTAACACTGAACAATACCAAAAAAAATCACACTGTATATTTAACACTGGACTTTTTGCTGTGTAGAGTCACCAGGCAGACCAAAGCCCTACCCTTGATGTGAATCCGCGTCTGTTGTGAAGCGAATTTGATGCTCAAATGAAGTTAGTAATCTCAAAATGTTCATGCATCTATTTATGCGCAAATATCGCAATTTATCAACGCATACCAAGTCTGGTGTGAACGAAGTGTCAGAAGAAAGAAGTCTATAGGGACTACAGTGTTCATCTGTGCATCCTAAAACTCCTCAATTTTAATCTTCTTAGTAGCTGACATTATCTTCACTAGGTGAAAACTCTAATGCGGACAGCTGCTTCTCATTCAGAGCTGTCCAATGCTAATGAGAGAGTGATTGTCACTAGTGGGCGGGGCTTTCACCCTCTAATGACGTACAAAGGGAGTCAGTCCAAGTGTTTCTGCTGACTGTTTTTATCGTGTAATTAAAAAAAAATAGAATTAGTTAATTTTTACCATTAGAGACTGGATAGATTCACACACTGTCGCCACCCAACTGTTTAAACTCCTTCTAAAAGTGATTTTTGCATAATAGGTCTACTTTAAGAGTTATTTTTTAATAGACTTGTGATATGAACATGAACAAACGTAATTTACTAACTAATTCAAGTGCATGTCTTTCATAGTGACATTTAAATATATCAACAACACAACCAAAATCATCCAACCAGGGGTGTTATCAGCAACTTTGGGCCCACTGCACAAATCTTTGAAGTGGGCCCCCCATGAATGAGAAAGGTAAAGAACGTGGTTAAATGAGCTGATGTTGGAGAAATGAAGAGTGTGAGGGGGAGATCACGTAAACGAAGAGTGGGGAGAGGGGTGGGTTTCTGAGGCTAAAATGTTTGACAGTCAAAGTAAACAACTGTTTATAGTCCTACCATAAAATGCTATAATGCAAATACATTTTAATGCAGGGATTTTAACCTGGAAGTAAGTTTTGAATTAGTGAACACACATTTCAGGCAGTTCAGAATTAATTATTTAGGGAGACAAAAGATTACAGTTGGTGTACTCTTATCTTTTAACACCTTTTAAGCTATATATTACATGAAACATAAAGACTTGAAATAATAAGTGCCGTTTAATGACTAACTTTCCATTTTTGGGTGATCTAAGTTTCATTTTAATTATTTATTTATTTTATTTTTGTATAGCATCAGCTCCAATGTTCAACACCAACCCGGTCCGGCTCATCGCAACCGTTGGGAAAGACGTGTCTCTGGAGTGCCGTCCTCGTGCATCACCCAAACCTAGAATCTCATGGAGGAAAAACGACCGAAGACTTCAACCCAGCCGAAGGTAAGTAAGAGAGTCCCAACTGAAGAGCAGTTTAGCTCCGTGACCGAACATGTTTTGCATGAAACTGTGATAATTATCAGGATTCAGGATGAAGCAGTGGCAGTCCACTCCTAAGGGTCTGTGTTTTTAATTGATTCCAATTAAATATGCCCATAAACACGCATGCATTTACATGAATCTGTGTGCTCAGGGGCTTTAATCAATGTTCTTGTCCAATGATTACCGGTCTCACGCTGGGTTTAGCTCTGCTGAGGTGCGATGCGGTGACAGGTTTGTTTGCACTCTCACAGCTATTAGGCTAGTTTGCTATGCAAGGTTGCATTGTGATTGATGTCATGCTGATTTCCCATTATTGTCAGGTTCATTCTTTTGGATTTTACATTTATAGCAGTTGCCAAAAGTGATGTCAGGCCTAGGAAAAATGTTAAGTTTGTCCTTTATTTTGGCCAATATATTGATATTACAATTGGTTTAGCTGTATTGTGTATACTATGCATACTTAGTTTCCAATGAGCTTTTTTTATTATTATTTTTTATAATATTTAAGTTAAATATAACCTCTAACATATGTAATATTTGTAAAAATTATCAGTTTCTTTGGAATCCTGGATTGTTTAGGTGTTTTAAGAAATAATTATATTAATATTTATTCTGTACTATGACAGGACAGATAAAATTCTAATAAAATATAATATAGAGAATATTTAGAAAAGGATTATGTAGACAGTATGCTTCAGATATTTTATTTATTTTTGTTAATGTTTCAAACTAACGTTATCATTTGTTGTGATTAAATATGAGAGTCATTTTACCAAATGTTGCTTTCTTAACTGAAGTTAAACTGGTATCATGGTGTCTACCTCATGCACCTGTTTATTTTTATTTTATTTATTTTTTTAAGCAATGTTTTTCTGACTATTTTATGCTTTATGGGTGTATATATAATTGTTTTATATATTATTCTTATTAACATTATTATTATTATTGGGTGGCGAAGTGGGTAGCTTTGTCACCTCATTGCAAAAAGGTCACTGGTTCAAGCCTCAGGTGGGTCAGTTGGCATTTCTGTGTGGAACATAATGATACATTAGATTCTGTTAATTGTAAATTACATTATTGTTGACCATTTTTAAGCATTAACAGAGTTAACAATATCAGAGTTGCCATTTTCCACCGGATACCACGTCATGTCTAAAACACAATGATAGGCATTTTATCATGTTATTGTTTTTAAAAAAAAGTAGAGTTAATGGGAAAATTCACAGTTGACATTCAGTTGACAAATTAATCTATTATTGGTGTATCCTAAACATTTTGTACAAATCAATGAAAGAAGAATAAATGACATGAATCAATGCCTTCTAGAGTTTCCTGCCACATGAAGTGGCATCACAAGTCACATCAGGGCTTTATAGATTGTTATGCTACTTTATATGTACAATCTATTGTATTTTAGATGTTTTCTCGCTCACTTCAAATGTTATCACTCGATTAAATAGGCATATCAGTGTTTATCAGCTGATAGATATGGGCCAGTAGGGGCCTTCTGCACCTACTAGTAGGCTCGAAAGGCTGTTATCGTCCATCCACAAGGTTAATCAGCTATACTAATAGAGAGAAAACTCCAGATCTGTTTTTACATCACTGCAGCGTTTGGGTTTAGGGTTGGTGTAGACATTAATAAAATACAATTAATGGAAAATTTAATAAATTATATAAATAATTATTATGGTTAATCAGCTATACTAATAGAGAAGACTCCAGAAACAGATCTTTTTTTACATTACTGTGATGGTTGGGTTTAGGGTTAGGGGTATATGTTAATAAAATACAACTAATGGAAAATTTGATGAATAATATAAATAATTCTCGTTAACGTTTGGCCACAGCAGTATGTGATCTATAGCTAATTAACCATGTGGATGGATGATAACAGCCTTCTGAGCCTACTAGTAGGCCCTTACTTGCCCATAACTATCAACTGATAACCACAGATAATGCCTATTCAATCGAGTGATAACATTCAAATCAACTGGTTTTCCAGACCCCAGAGAAAGTGCAATACACTTATTTATTTTGTTTTACATATTATACACAGAATAGATGTTTAATGCAAATGTTTAACTTAGTAGACTAAACAGACAAAAATGGAAATTAGACTTAATTATTTAATGCTAATTAAAGCTGAATGTATGATCCAGGAGGCAGAAGCAGTCAAAATAGATATTTTCAAGACAAAATGCCCCTAAATACATATACAGGGCTCAACAATAAGGACTGCCCCATGGCCAGGGGCCAGCGTGAGAGACGCTTGGAACAGTAGACAGGATTGTTACTGGTCCGATCTGGCCAGTGCTGCCTTGCCACTAAAGTTTAATTTTTTATCAATGCAACTATTTGTTAGTTGCTGGCAAATACAGTTTTAGAATTGAGAAACAGTTTGTGCTTTCGAAGCCTTTAAATGCTGCCTTCTCTGTGATGTCCTAATTACCATATTGCTTTAAACAATATGGTGTTTAAATTATTTAAATTCTAAATGCACAGATGTTATTTTTGAGCTAAGTGGCTAAGAAATAGCTATTCACTTTTTTTTTTTTTTTTTTTTTTGCTGGGCCAGTGAAAATTTTGCCAAGGCAAATAAAAATCTAACCACTGGTCCGATCGGGCCAGTAGAAAAGTCTTAGCATTGAATATTTGCAACTTAATCCACTTTAAAAATATATATTGTTTGATAGTCTTCAAATAAAGTCTGACTATGTTTTTCTGCCTTTGAGTGGTGGTCCTACTGTTGACGTCAACCTGAGGGCTTCCATAGCAACTGTATATCAACTGTATATCTTGACCACACTCCTCTTACCGTTAGTTTGCTATTAGCTATTGCTATTAGTTTGTGTTATTATTCAAAACTTAAATTTAACTTATTTTTTATTAAATAATAGATTAATCTAAGGGTGCTTTCACATCTGTGGATTGATTCTTTTGTTTCAAAACAGGGATTAAAATTGTTACAGTGTTGCACTTTGTTCTTGGTGCGGTTCGCTTTCACACGGCAAAGTTTCTAAACAGACCAAAATAGCTAAAACAAGTCATGTGCGAGTAAACTCTCCTCACATTGGTTCAACTATTTATTTTTCAGAGTCCAGCTCAGCTGTCATGCGTCCTTATTTAAATTTATGACGATGAGCAATAAGACTATATAAGTGAAAAGCTGCGCTTTAATTTTGAATAGTGACACCCACAGACATCATCACCAAATATAAATCAAAGGTAGGACTTTCTCATACATAGCAGTTGGCTAGAATTATGCATTATAGGCAGTGCTTAATTTGTCAATTGCAAGGTCCCGGAACAGAACAGGGTAACGGATCCGGCATGTTACTTGAGTATGGAGAGGTGTCGTGAACGACAGTGGAGAGCGGGGCGGTGGATGGCAGAAGAAAAGGACGAAAGTGAAGAGGGTTTTGCCTGGTTTATACTTCTGCGTCAAGTGAACCGTGCATTTATACTTCTGCGTGCTGTTTCTGTTTCTCTGCAATACACTTCCGAAACGCTAGCTGGCAGTAGGTGTTTATGTTTTTCTTTGTCGAGTTTCTTCGCTAATTTGGCTCAAATTTGCTCATTTTAAGGTGGGAACCGCCTGACGTGATAACAACATTAATCATAAGGTAAACACAAAACAACATGTTGTTTTGTTGAGTCTCTATTCGGAGCTCCTTCACGGGACTCCACACTTGTAAACACTCGCTACATCGGGCGCGCAGCTCTCACCTCCACCCACACTCGTCAGCGCTTCCAATCCGACTAATCATACGCATATGCGTTACATTTTTTGAGGGGTGCGTCAACGTCGCCGCCATAGTGAGGGGCTATGCGTCCACGCGTAGGCTGCTCCATAGCATACACGTGCGCTTGACCAAGAAGTATAAATCAGCCTTTAGGAAGTCACGGAAGAAAGTGAAATTGAACAGCGGACGAGTGAGGAGAGCTATGAGGAGGGGGATCGATAAAATGAGGTGCCGGATCCGGATATGGCATGTTCCGGCACAAATTAAGCCCTGATTATAGGATTATAACAGATAAACCAAGACTGCTGTTCGGTTAATTTTCCTAACAGATAAACAGCTCTCGTTAATAGTAAACATGCTTTCACTTTCATATTTGACATGGAACACATATTTACCGATAGGAATGACATCCCGCCCTACTCATAATCATCTCTTCATATAGCCATATATGCCTAGTACATATCCATAATACTCTGTGATATAGCCTGTTTCGGATCGTATTGCTTTCTCACTACAATCAATCCCCTTCAAAGTTCCTCATTCAGGTGATCTCGGACTGATTGTTTTGGCCAAATCCGAGCACGTTTGCTGGATTCACATATGCGAAACAAACCTTGCTAACTAGGGAAACGTGCCAGGTTCCAAACAAAAGCCTATGTGTGAAAGCACCCTAAGAGATGTAAAATGAACCGCACAGTGTGTGGGTTCATTTTACATCTCCTTTAATGAGATTTCAGCGTTTTATCATTTTTATTGTCTAAGAATGTGAATGTAAGCATATTTTAAAACATATATGTTAGAACAGACTGCGGGGTTAAAAGTAAGCGCTCTGAGTCAGTTCATCTATGGCACACTGCTTTATTCATCTGTTACAGCCTTGTACATGTAACCTCATTAGAATTGAAGTATAGCTTATTTGAGCCATAATATTGTAGACCCTGTTAGCTGATAGCTCATCCGCTGTGGCCATTCATTTATGCATAATCTTAAATCAGCACGGAGGAAAATGAGTGTCGGCCCATGAACAAGCTCTTGATGGAGAAGACGTGTCAGTCATCATGAGTGACAGATGTGAAATTATCGGCCCCCGTCGAGCGCTGTAGGCGATAGGGCTGCTGTTTAATAAAAGAGATTCTCCAACACCACCACCACATGCACACTCACATGCCGTGCTGCTTATTCATCTGAAAGAATTAATAATATTAATATTATTTTCATGGTGGCTTTGGTTGTGTTGTGATGGTTTATGAAAGAAGCTGAATAGAAGATTGTATAATATTGCAAATAAGTAAAGTAAAACAAACACAGGGTTAATAATGTATTAGTTGGAGACATGGGCTGTGTCTGAAACTGCCTACTACTACACTCTCAGTAGGTACACTCTCAGAAATAAAGGTACGAGAGCTGTCACTGGGGTGGTACCTTTTTAAAAGGGACAAATGTGTACCTAAAAAATCCATATTAATACCTCAAGGGTGCATATTAGTACCTAAAAAGTACAAAAGTGTTCCTCTTAATTTTTTCAGGTACTAATATATACTTTTGAGGTACCAATATGAACCCTTTAAGTACAAATGCGTACCTTTATTTCTGAGAGTGTACTGCATTTGAAATTAAATGTACTACTCAGCTGTTAGAAAAGTAAGGCTGGAAGGGCATCCACTGTGTAAAAACGTATGCTGGACTTGTTGGTGGTCCATTCTGCTGTGGCGACCCCTGATAGATAAAGGGACTAAGCCAAAAAGAAAATTAATAAATTAATATATATATATTAATTTGGAAAGTGGAGAGGGTTGGTGAGTCGCGGAAGAAAGTAAAATTGTACAGTGGACGTGTAGGAGAGTGATTGAGGAGTGGGATCGGTAAAGGTAAAATGAGGTGCCGGATCAGAATTCAGAGGTTCCGGATCCGGCGTGTTCCTGTACAAATACAGCCCTGGTCCCACCACAACTTTTCCCGTCAACATTATATCTTACAGGGAAGCCAAAATACTTTCATGCACGCAATTTGAATGATGCGGGAGGTGATCTCTCTAAATGGTTATAAATGTTGGATTAACCGACAAGTTCAAAATAAATTATTAATCCGTGTGTCATGTGCATTCTAAACCGTGAGTTGTGATCCGTACGGATCACGAATCAACAGTGATCCGTTTCACCCCTAGCGGTGACGCAATGACGTTAATCGAATTATGTGCTTTAACGTGTAAAACAAGATCATGAAAGTAACACTCAAAAAGCAACTCATGTAAACACCTTAGTTTTATTATTCACTTAATTAGATTAAAGCAAATAATTTGATAACTGATGTCCATGTAAACACAGTCAATAAATCTGAATGAATAAGCTTTCCATTATGGTTTGTTAGGAAAGGACAACATTTGACCGAGATAAAACTATTTAAATATCTACTTTTTTAAGGGTTTCAAAAAAAATCTAAATATTGATAAAATTGCCTTTAAAGCTGTCTAAATTAAATGTTTAGCTATGCATATTACTAATCAAAAATTGAGTTTTGATATATTAAGAGTAGAACATTACAAAATATATTGATGGAACATGATTCTTTTTAGCTTTAAATTATAAAGATTTCTACCATTTAAGAAAAATTAATAATTTTGAAATTTCAAATGTATTTTTGTATATGATATATGCACAACATACGACCATTTAAAAAAAAATAATAATAATAATAATTATTCGTTACAAATCATTTTCTGTTTCAGTTTCAGTTTTCGCCCAAGTACATCTAGAATTTTCAGTTTAAAAGGGAACTGTTGTGCAAAAATCACTTTATAAGGGGTTTAAAGTTGTGTGGCAACAGTCTGTCACTATAACCTGCTTTAATGCATAAAATTTGTACATGTCATCAGAGGGCAAAAGCCCCGCCCACTAGTGATAATCTCTCCCATATTAGCATAGGATGTTAGTCTTCTATTTGAATCTGCCACTATGCTGGCACATAGACATTTGTAGCTCCGCCCTCTTTTGAAAAGAGCTTCTAAATCGAATTTAAAGCGACAGTCACCAAAATGGCACAAGCTGGATTAAAACCTAATCAAAGTTATGAAACATTATTTATGTGGTATTGTAAGCTAAAACTTCACATGCACACTATAGGGACATCAGACACTTATTTTACATCTTGTAAATTGGTCCCCTTTAAATAGAGTCTTAGCAAAACCTTTTTAGATCTCATCCACCATCATTGTCTAGACAAAAATCTTTGCATCATATAATTAGTTATTATTTATTAAGGTGTCTTTTTCTTCCTAACATTACCACCAGTTTTTGCCATTTTTAATGTTTTTTTACAGACCTCTGATTATCGTCATCCTTAGAATTCACACCTTGCTTATATTGAATGCCGTGAGCCACTGGCATCAAACATGTCCTAATTTACTCCTGCCAAGACAGCCATGAAACCTGAAGCGTGTGTCTCTGAAGACAGTTTGAGTGTTTCATTCCCATTACACTTTCCCCGTTTTCTCTTTCTAAAGGACACACATGTTCAAAGTCAATGCTGACATTTGCATTGCATAATTTTGCGCTAATTTCTAACCTTTACTTGATCACTTTGAATTTCATAAGGAGATGCAAGCGCACAAAAGATCTTAACCCTGTAAAGCCTTCTTCTTGTATGTGATGCACAGATTCATTGGCTTTTAAACGAGGAACATGATCAAACTTTCACTGTAAAATCTGTTATACACAGTCTGGTGCATGCCGTCTGTTGCTTGATTGATAATTACTTTAAGCTAGTAACATGACTTTCACAGTTCAAATGTGTGTGTCTTTTTGCTTTGAAATATATACAGATTTTTTGCAGATGTAGGAAGACATTGTGTATAATAATGTTTAATGCAACCACTTAGACTACAGCAACTTGACTTTAGATGATTGTCCATACTCTTTCTTTCTTTCTTTCTTTCTTTCTTTCTTTCTTTCTTTCTTTCTTTCTTTCTTTCTTTCTTTATTTATTTATTTATTTATTTATTTATTTATTTATTTGAATTTTCTTTACATTTATATTTATCACTATTAAAAAAACATTAACTATGACTTTATATAGCTCAACAAATCCCCAATTTGCTGCTTATTAATAGTTATCATGGTAGTAGTTAGAGGATTAGAGATGTAGGATAATATTATGGATAATATGTACTTTATAAGAACTAATGAACCGCTAATATCTTAAAAATCCACTAGTTAATATTGAGACTTGTATTATTTGTTTATTTGTAATAATCTTTTAACCATTATAGCACATGATAACAATAATAATAATAATAATAATAATAATAATAATAATAATGACAATAATAATAATAATAATAATAATAATAATAATAATAATAATAATAATAATAATA